>PVKA01020278.1:0-40626 GCA_004027165.1 Ctenomys sociabilis | reverse complement strand
ACTGAGACCAATACTTTGACCATACCAGTTAAAGATTTTGTCTTAATATCTTAACAACTTGATAGTGGAAGTCTTGGGAACATTTGGATTTTATTTATTTATTTATTGGATACAGGGTCTTGCTATGCAGCTCGGACTTAGAGTGAGCCTCCTGTCTCAGCCTCCCCAGCATCCCTGAGATTACAGGTGTGCACCATCGTACCCAGTTTCAGTGGTCTTCACAGCACTCCTGGGGTTCTGGGGTCAGCAGGGCATATGGTGTCAGGGATGGAACCTGGGTTCTTGCACTTTCCAGGTGGGCATTTAGACAGCCAAGCTATCTCCCGACACTGGACTATTTTTAAAGCACAATCCCTGCTATTTAAAGCACAATTGCTTTTCAAGTCTCTAGTGGAAGAACTGGTGGTGTGTCTATGTCATTCTTGTTCAAGTACCTAGAGTGACATCACCACTGAAAGACCTGTTGACCAAGAGTCATTTTTGTTGGTCGGTGACAGTGTGTCATTTTTATTCACATGAAAGTTCATACATGCACAGGGCAGGTATGTCTGTAAATTTGTAATGAAAAGAATATTCTCAAAATTTCTGTGCCTTTGAGGCATATGGCATGACAGTATAACTAGGAGAAAACCTCTGCGTAAGCTGTCAAGAGACCTGGATTCAAGCACCAGTTCTGCGGCTTACTGTGATCTTGATGTCGCTCGAGGCACTAACATTCTATAATTCTATATTTCCAGTATATTAAATCATGTCTGAGAGGGATCACAGTTAAAGAGTTAAGGCTGCACTTATTCTTTGTCAACATTTCCAATCATAAAAGATGAGCCCGTGTCAGAAAGCTGTCCTCACATGCCTCTAGCCCTGAGACAGTGAGCATGGCACTATTAATGGAAAGACTCCTTCTTTTTCTTTTCTGGGCCTCTAGGCACTATGCTGTGAAATCATGCAAAGCTTGGAAAGCTCTTGCCTGCATGATTTATGGCTCTAGCCATTTCTTTATTCCCTTACTTTCATAAGCACCAAATTTTGTTAAAAAACTTGTGGAAAAATCTGCCAATCTGGGGCTATTTTGGGGTTTCTTCATCATCTCTTGACCTTTGATTTGACAAGCCAAATAACAAAATGAAAAATAGGCTCTGTAGTTTTGACCATGATTACCTACCGGCCCTGGCAGCATCCTGAAGGGAAGGCAAAAAGCCACTCGATTCTGAGCAAAAGTGCCTGAGCTAGCCGCAAGGAGGAACTCGAGAATTTGGACACAATATCCCAATAAAGTAAATTATTTTAAGTACAACAAATTATGTTCCTAATTTACATCTATCTTGTGAGATAGAAATGAAGCTTAAGAAATTGTATGCCATTTTAAGTGGCCGTCTGTATCTAGCACACTTTAAAGAGTAATTTTAATGTCCTTAACTTCTACAACAGTGTGACTATAGGGTTTACGTGATCTAGTTGACATTATTAATATCCTTAAGGTAATCTGGAAAGTTCACAGTTTAAGACTTTGTTTCCGAATGGTCACGGCTTTCCTGTATCATGTTGTAATTCTGAACATCAAAGTATTTCAGTATTGTTGATGCTTCTTTATTCTTGCTATATATAACAAGTCTAAATTTGAAAATGAAAGCAAAGTAATGAGGAAATTTGCAAACCACAGAAATATATTCCACTCATTCCCTTCCTGGATCTTTCCTTGCAGGTAAAGAAGAAGGTACAAGGTTCAAGTTAATCTATTTAAATGAAACCGTAGCCTTCTCAGATTTGAGGGAAAATATTTTTCAGACATTTATGTGCATAAACAATTACTCTATGAAGGCTAAACTTAGTCATACAATCTACCTAGATCTTTAGAACATGCGCATACATTAAACCATTTCAAAATTAATAAAACTCTCTAAATTATGCATGGCACAGAGGGTGAAGAAAGTTGATAACAGGAACTGCTGCCTGCCTGGTGCTATGAATTTGGTAATGCACTGAGAGCAACCCTATGGCTATGCACTAGAAAATATCATAATAAGGTATAATTGTTACTTGCTCATTTGTTTAAACTCCAAAACTATATCAAATAACACTTAATTATACACATAGATCACCATTAGAGCAACAAGCTCACACTTAAATAGAGCAGTTTAGGAGAGGACATTTACTATTATTTGGCTCCAATAGGTGCAAAAAAGATGCAAAGTAGCAGCTTCTAATTAATTTGGAGTTCTAGGTTTGCAACCTCTAAAGAAAATCGAAAGGATATTTCCCTGAGTTTGAATATGTAAAGTTTTAACTGCTCCATCTGGTCCCTGCCCTCTGATTACCCAGAATGTTGGCTGGCAGTTTGAGGGACGCATTTGATAGCCAGCCAAGTTTAAAGGTCTATTGGAGGTAAAACAATGCCCACCCTTTAACAAGAGCACCATTGTTCTTTAACAATGAAGCTCTCTGGCTTATTTGAATGTCAACAATTCAGAAAAGTTGATGTTTGGAGCCATCAAATAAAATGTTTTTGTGAAACAGTTTATTATTTCAGTGGTAATTATTTGAATCATTCATGGTAAAGGATGTTTGCTAATGAGAGCTTGGCTGCTGGAAATTCCAGAGAGACTGAATGCTCTTTGTGCTTGACAAAAAGACCCAAATCACTGGAGAGCAACTGACTGGACAAATCATTCATCTATGCAAATGCCAGCCGAAATGGTCAGATGCATTTATTACCCTCCTCATTATAGTAAACAAGGCAGGAATCGTGACTGGCAGTTATCAACTTGCCCTGAAGTATGATTTGTTCTCCTACCACTATTTAAATGAGAGGAAAAAAGGCATGCCACCAGGGACTCTGTTGGTTTATAAAAGAGTAAATGTCACATAGCCCAGTGCTTAAAGACTTTTGATTGACAAATGTTTTATTTGACATATCAAACAATGATGGTTTTCATATCAAATAGTCCATATTTGTTAGCAAAAATCTTAACCCCTTGAAGTTTGGCCAATGCTTTTAGCTCACTTCTGCCAATGCTTAGAAACTAGTGCACAGATGGCAAGCTACATTAAAGGCAATACCAAATATCTCTACACATAATGTGCAAAGACCTAAAAATACTCTGCATTGGGTGACAGAAATGACACAGTGTTTTATCACAACACATATAGTGTAAAATGTTCTTCTGAACTGATAATGCAAATAAAGTGATGTTGACCTACTTGCACTTACTAAGTATTCTGCTGCTGTTTAGTGCAAGTTAAGCTAAACATTAAAGAATTTATACAGCATATGTTGCAGTGAAATCTAAATTGTCTGGTGTAACTCTTCCTAAATGTCACAACAGTGTCACAACATGCTCAGGGTTTCAGGGCTTACAGTTAAAGCCACAGTACCCTTACATAACCCCTGTTCTTGTGTGCTCAAAACTTTTCTCTTTTTATGTCCTATAAGTTAAGTCTTGCTTGCTTAACTTCAGTTCATTCAATATTTGCAAGTGCACCAGGCTGGGGATGTGGATCAGGGGGACAGCACTGGCCTCGCCTATATGAGGCCCTAGGTTTTATAGAGAAGCTAATAAATAAAATTTGCAAGTACATCTCATAATACAGAAGTACACCAGGCAGATAATGAGCTTATGGAATTTATAACCAAGGTTGTGACTTGATAAATATCATGTGACAACTTGCCTTTGAGACACTTAGGTTAAATATGTTCTTGAACACCTTTTTCTTCCCTTATAGTTGTGCTTTAGGTTGTCTCTGCTGTCAGATTTTTGTTTCTTTTGCTCCAAACTGAGATGGGGTATTCACTTGGAAAAGCTAGAAGTAGCCGCAATTACTATAAGAGCTTCTAGAAAAACCCAGTCAGTACTGTGATTTGTCTTCTTACTTTAAAGTAGAATGAAAAATTTTAACAGAAACCAAGGGTTTTTTATTCCACTCTGTTTAACTCAGTTAAGCTGACACATTTTTAGGTTTGGATGTTGTTATTAAATATATAAAAATGAATTTAGTCATTTTCATTATACAGTTTGAACATCTGAAATGCATTTTATCAGAAGGAATAATAGCATCTCTCTTTTAAATGTATGATTATAAAAGCTTGGTGGTTCTCAAGTAAAATATAATCTTAGATCTAAACTTTCTCTACTGAAACATTTCCACTTTTATGATAACTCGGAGTTATAGAAAAGAATGTATTATACTTTTTGTAGAAAACACTTCTTTCCAGTGCCGCAGGTCTTTCCATGTAGTCATGTGTTTGGGAATGCTTGGCCTTTATCTCCTCTAACACTCTGTGGCTTCTCTGATTGATGCATTTGGACAAAGACTGAACCCTTTTCCCAGACTGCTTAACTCTCGCTTTGGGGTGCATCTGCTGGAGAAAATACATGGTGTGATCTGCCCCTGGGGTAGAAATGTTGGGTCTCCAGCTCCTGCTCAGACTGCTAACTCTGAGGTCTGACTCTGAGTGTTGCACAAGAAAGATCATTCTTTCCATGCCCAATTGGTGCAGTCTTCAGTAGTTCCATCAAAAATTTGATCATCATCATTTTGATTTCTCTAACTTTCAGTAAATTCAGAACTAGATGAGCAGGAAAAATGTATTAATAAGCAATAAAATTGGTTTCTCTGATGGAGTTTTGAGAACTAATTTCTTCCATATAAGGCTAGATGCAAATGCATCCAAGAAGTTCAACTGGCTCTGGTAAATCCAGAAATTTGGAGGTTAAATAAGAGTTGTGGTCATCAGGAGTGGTCACAAGCAATCAGTTCACTGGGCAGTTGTTGGACAGGGATTCATGAGAGAAAATTCATCCTACAAAAGACCTTCCAGAGGCAGCAGTATGAGGCTGCCACCTGAAAGTGGATAAAGACAATGGGCAAAGGGAAATTGGAAATAGCATTTAAGTGTCTAGGTGATGTTACTCAGCAGCAAGGTAGAAGTTTCTGGGTCAGAGAACTTTGAAAGACAACAGTGTTTTTGGTGTCTTGTAGCTACAAGCGTTATCTTATCTATGACAGCAGATGTTGGGTGCAGTTTTATGGGGTATGTAAAGTAGGCAGGCTGCAAATTGAAAATATGTTCATTTTGACTACATTTAAAGCACTTAGTCTTGTGGGAATTGGGAGCTTGGCATGGATGGCATTGCTGCTAAGAAGTAAATGACATGGGGGCATTTTAGGCTAATACACAGAAACTGTCTCTGCCTCATTTTTACAATGTTGAATCAGTCAACTTTCATTTCTTTTAAAGGTTGATTTTGTGTGTGTGTGTGTGTGTGTGCACACGCATGCACACACACACCTTTTGGACTAAGGCAGTACTCAATTTTTTTCTAAGGTGGATATTTTTGGTTTAGCCAGGAGCGCATATGAAAGCAATTTTCTGATCAAATGGAAACCGGAAGTTCCAAAATCATACTGAAGAGATGGCTGCCCATTTCATTTCCTGTATTGGCTGGGAAGCACATTTCTTGAAAGAAAGCTTTAAGACATTCCCCTGCACAGCAATGACATTTGGTATAGCTTCAGCTACCAACTTTGCAGTTTTTTTGACAATGAAATTTCATGAGTAAGTTTGTCTAATCAGATCTGGGGTAGATCAGCAGTGTTTCTAATACTGTGTGGAATTCAACTGTGCCTTTTGTTGTGCAGGAGTAGGGGCTCCTTGAAGGAAGAGCAGAATTTAACACAGGGCTTCTGCTGAATGAATTTTTTCTTCATGTGTGCTGATTTCTGTCTTGTATTATCTTTGTGTTTTGACAGGTATCTTAGTTACTTTTCTCATTGCTAAGCCAAAATATCCAACACCCAAAATTAAAGGAGGAGAAGTTTATTTCAGTTCACAGTTTGTAGAGGTTTTAGTCCATGGTTGGCTGTCTCAGACGCAGGGCAGTGTAGCAGAAGGGCATTGTGAAAGAGAAGCAGTCCATGGCATGGCAAGCAGAAGGCAGTCAGCTACCTGCAACCATCAGCAGCAGCAAGCCTGCCCACTAGCCCCCATATTCCATTCAGGCTGTGAGCTTATTGATTGGTGTCACCCACACCTACGCTTGGGCTTCCATCCTCCTCACCCTTAGTCCTAGTGTCACACTTTTAATCCACATTCGCATGCCCTAATCCAGCTGCCTTTGAAGCTCCCTGCTATGACCACATGAGGCTTTGGGGGGACACCTAGATACAAATCATGACACCATGCTAATTAGACAATTAGGAAAAGGTTATAAAGGTACAAATAGGATATGCTGAGATTCAAAGGTTGTCATCAGCTATTCTCTGGATTATCTTCCTTTATTGCTGATCTGTTTTGTCTTCATTGATCTTATTCTCAGTCATATGTGTCCCTTGTGGTTGTGCAAAGGTTTCTAAATGCTTCTGGGAGTATAGTCTTTGCTTATCTCCAACAGGAAGATATGAGACTATTTATTTCAGCTAAAGATCCTGAAATTTGCTTCAGTTGGACCAGCTGAGGTCATGAGCCCATTTTATTCAATTATTTTGGCCATGAAAGGTAATGGTTAGACTGGCATAGGCCTTAGTTCATGTCCTAGCTTAGGAGAGAGCCCGAGACCTCATCCCTACTAATAAGAACTGAGGATGGATAAGGTGCATCATGAACTGAGATTTATCCAGGCAGAAAATTAATGGTCCACCCTGTCTTGTGGGATACTTTCATGTGAAGTGATCAGGAAAATAGTTATTAAAGTCACAATGTTGACAGTACCCTATACACTGAAATCACCTTTTCTGTATTGACTGCAATGATCACAGGCTTGAAGAATTTTAAAAGCCATTTAATTTTCCAGAAATTTCATATTGTTTTAGTGAGTCCAATTGCAATTTATTTTTTAAATTTTTTCTAGAAAGACTTTCAAGAATATGAGCATAAGCTGCATGTGGCAGACTTATAGTCTAAGAGGCTGAGGCAGGAGGATCACTTGAATGCACATGCTGAGCTCAACCAGGACAATATAGTGAGAGACCCCCTGTTTCTGGGAGAAAGAAAAGAAATATGAACACATATCCAATACATTCAGGCTCCATATTTGTGAGAACAACTGGTAGTAAAGACAATGACAATGAGTTCTTTAGAATCTAGCAATAACTTCTATGGCCCCTACATATATCACCCAAAGATTCATGACAGAAATTTTAGGTTATTATTAAACTAAAAGGTTGACAAGAAAATGAAACTCAAATTACTAATGCATCAACTTTAAGGAGGTCAATGTTTAGAAAACATGATGCACATCATCTAAATAATTCTGATACTAAATTTAAAACAAAAATATTTTAAAACAACAATTTGTTGAATCCCACTGAAAGGTCTACCATTTATAGTTACTTTTTAAATTGGTGAGAAATTGATTCAGACTATACATGAATAAGGGCCAAGCAACATATAAAAACAGAGCTCTCACTCACACTATGCAGACACTAACCTAGAAAATATATCTGTTATCTGTAGTAGCTAGCTCAGGAATCCAGCCTGCTAGAAACATAAACGAAGTCAGAGGACAATTACTAGTTATCTGATCCAGGCAGCTAAACAGCAGCCTCTGTAAGTACTGATCCCAGCGGACCAGGATATATAGGATGAATAACTGACAGTGTTCCTAGGTTTTTTTCCTGCTCACAGTTTAGAAGCAAGCAAGGCAAACCAAATATGCACTTACACCAGCACACGGGACATCTCACTGGAGTAGCCCACCTGCACCTTTCCCTTGCCAAAGGCTTCTCTCAGACCCATCTCTTTTGATGTAACTCTCCCCCTTGCATGTCTTTGATGGTTGCAAGGCCACTGCCAACTGCTCTTGGGGCTGTTCTATGTTATGCCTAAGATGTTTGATATTCAGACAGATAGTGAGGTTAAGCTCAACAGCCTAGGTTTTAGGGTAATAACAATAAGCTTCTCTTCTGGAGGGTTTGCAAACCTAAGTTTTCAGACCAAAAATTACAGAAAAAGAAGGGTTTCAAGGACAGCCAACATTTTGGCCCTAGCCTTTCAAGGTTAGTGAGGACTCAGGACATAGGAAAACCTGTACTGTAACATCGTATAACTAAGTTGTGTCTCAAATTTTCTGATCAAGGAGATTATGGGGCCACAGAGGAAAGTGATCAATGATGTGGAGTGTGCCTAAGGAGAGTCATACGGAAATAAAACATTCTGTCAGGCTTTCACAGAGGGCAAAATGGTCAAGCAATGGCCGTGACTCATCCACATGGCTGACACTGACAAAAGATCTACAAACTGTGGTACAGCATTTCAGGCTAAATTCTGAGGGGATTTGACTGACCTTGTCAGATACAAAAGTAACTTTTCTTGTTATACAAGTCTTGCATTATCTTGGTTAACCACCCACTAGAAAAGTATAAAAACGAAGTATAAAAAGTAAAGCCATGTCAATATGCTGAGCTGTAAAAGACTCAAGTCAACAACTTCTGACATTGCCAGTTATGAAAAACCCACTACTAATATGGACTACTGTACTATATTGGAATATTTTTCTGAATTCACTCGACTAGAGTATTTAAATAACAAAACTAAACAGAAAACTGGAATCCAAATGAACTACCATTTTGTATCTGTATACTCAAAATAGTTAGGATAGATATGGAGCTACATTCCCTTAATTCAATGAGTAGAAAGATCTGTTTCAATAGTGTTTGAAAACAGGATATCATGTCTGCATCTTGTACTGTGGATAACCACTAAGACAACAATATGCAATGTATTAATTATTGAAACTGTCCTAATTTGATTTTAAACTGTCTCAACAAACTTGCTGTTTATTTCTCAATAAAATTATGGGAAAAAATAAAAAAGACAGAAAGACACCCCTCCCTCCAAAGAAGAAATCCACTTCCATCCCAGATTGATGTATCCTGCAACACTATCTATCAAATCTAATGGAGAAAAAAAGATACTTAGGGCAGGGGGAGCAGAGTAGGGCTCACCTAGGCTCTTCTGATGCTGGGGATGGGCAGTTTGTAGTTCAGAAAGGCTCCTCTTATGGTGGGTAGTAGGACATTGTACGGCTCCCCAAGGCACCTGAGCTGCCTGTGGTTGAGCCTGATTTCTGGGGCTTCAGCTCTACAAGGCTCTTGCAATGGTGGTGGTGGAAGGACAGGATAGGCTTCACCAAGTCTCCTGAGATGGTAGAGGGGGGCAAGCTGAGGCTCACTGAGGCTCCTACAATAGAGCAGTGGGGGGGGGGCAGGGGTCACCAGTGCTCCATAGCGTCCTGGGGCTCCACCTGCCTTCTGCACTGGTGGAGGGCTGGTGCAGCTCTCTGGTCTTTTTTATGAATCCCAAGTAGACAAAAATGAGATAAACTGAGTAAAGGTAATGGGTCTGCATGTGTTATTTCAAAGAACCTCATGTGAATATACAAATGTATAAGAACAAAAAAAGTTTCCTCTAAGGGAAACTGCAAGGAGGGAGCAAAGCCAGCCTAAGAGAGAAGCCATGGGAGCTACCACCAAGAGTGCCATATGGGCAGAGCCATGTAGGGCCTTTGGAGCTCACAACTCAGTGAAGACTGCTTCAGATGTTTCAGTTGGAACTATGGAATTTAACATTTGCCCTGCTGGATTTTGGACTTGTGTTCGTCCCAGTGTTTTGTTATCCCCTGTTTGCAACTTTTGGATTGGTAATATTTACCTTGTGCCTTTGAATGTTGGATGTGTTTAACTTTTCATTTTTACAGAGGCTCACAGTTAAGAGACCTTGGAGGACAATTGGGACTAAGACTTTTCAGCAATGCTGAAACCGTTGGGACTTTGGCAACTCTTAGAGATGGACTAAAATGTCTTTTGTACAAAGGGATGTGCATGAAATTTTGTGGATCCAGGGGCAGAATGTTATGGTTTGTGTCTCATAGTCCCCCCCAAAGTCTCATGCAGTCATGCAAGGGGGACTTTTAGAGTTTGAGATTAAGTCATGATCCACTGAGATTATAGGTTTTAGTTCTGCTGAGATTATGGGTGTGAGCATTACACCAGCCTGGTGGATAGCCTGAATACAAAACAAGAGAGGCAGAGAGACAGACTCGCTCTATTGCTGTTTATGGCCTGTTGTCATTATTGCTGTTCCACCACCATGAACTGCTGCTCTCTGCCATGTGCCCCTCTGCCTTGGAGCCAGCTGAATATGGACTGAAATCTCTAGTAACTATGAACTAAATAAACCCTTTCTTCCTTCAAAAATAAATAAATAAATAAATAAAACAACCTCAGTTGAATTGAGTAACTTAAAATGGATGAAAAAGAGAATTCAAACTTGACATTTTTGTTTCACATTGATCTTTAAACGATTATATAATAAAAACCATGACAAAAAATATGGCCATAGTGTGATATTTAAGTCAAAGTCTTAGAAGAGACAAGATCGAAGTTTACAAATTAAAGTATGCTTACTATCAGTGCTCTAGTGTTTGAGAAGAAATACTAGGATACATGAAAAAACTATCTTGTTTAGCTGATATAAGATATATTTGTTTGTTGCTATGTTCTCTGGACTGGTAAAGGATGGGCAAGGAGAATTGTGTAGTTAAGCAAAGATCGAAAGCCTAATTCTTATCTCAGGACCCTAGATCCATCTGAATAGCCATAGTCAATTTACTTTGCCTCTGAACCCCAATTTCTTCATTCTTTAAAGTGAGATTTGTAACTTCCATCTGTCGGGATAGTGTATAAATCAAAGGAAATATGTGTGAGTAAGCTCTGCGACTGGCATCTGATACACATCGGTTACCTCTTTTCCTCTCCATTCAGGCTTCTGTTGCTACCAAAATCATAGCTATATGCTGGTGGCAAAGTGTCAGCATTATTGATTTGACAGTAGTTTCTTCCCTAAATTGACTTTCTCTGTAAATGTTAGTCAATACAGATGAAGTAAGAGATGCTGTCTTAGACTTCAGGAAGCATGGACTCTAAAAGAAGAGTAATACATGATGTAAGAAATGAATAACCCAAGACCACAAATCTTGACAAAATGTTAGGTTCTGAAGAAATGAGAAAAATAGGTGAGTAAAGTTGGGGAAAACATTATTAAGAATAGGTGAGCCTTCAACTGCCCGTGTTATAGGGTAATAATATCATTAAGCTTCTCTTCTGCAGGGTTTACAACTTAAGTTTGCAGACCAAAATTAGAGAAAAAGAAGGGCTGCATGGACAGCCAACGTTTTGGCCCTAGCTTTTCAAGGTCAGCAAGGACTCAGGACATAGGAGAACCTGTACTGTAACATTGTGTAACTCAGTTGTATCCCAAATTTTCTGATCAAGGAGATTATGGGGCCACAGAGGAATTTATGATGTAGATGATGTGCCTAGGGAGAGTCACATGGAGAGAAAATATTCTGTCAGGTTTTCACAGAGAGCAAACTGGTCAAGTAGAGGTCATGACTCATCCACATGGCTGATACTGACAAAAGATCTATACACTATGGTACAGGGTTTCAGGATAAATCCTGAGGGGATTTGACTCACCTTGTCAGATACAAAAGTTACATTTCTTGTTATGTAGGTCTTGCTTTATCTTAGTCTTAACCGTCCAGCAGAAAAGTATAAAAATGAGGTATAAAAAATAAACCATATTAATAGGCTGTACTTTAAAAGGCTTAAGTCAACAACTTCTGACATTGCCAGTCCTATGGATAGCCCACTACTATTATGGACTGCTGGACTATATTGGATTATTTTATTGAATTCACACATCTACAATATTTATTTTTATTTATTTATTTATTTATTTTTGTCTTTTTGAGACAGGGTCTCACTGTGCAGTTCAGGCTGGCCTTAAGCTCACTTTGTAGCTCAGGCTGGTCTTGAACTCACAACAATCCTCCTGCCTCAGCCTCCCTAGTGCTGGGATTACAGGCCTGCACCACCATGCCCGGCTACATCTACAATATTTAAATGGCAATGGAATACCATCTCTGACCAAACTAAACAAAAAAAAAAAAAAAATGATACAAATGAAAGACCATTTGTATCTATATATTCAAAATAATTAGGATAGATACACAGCTACTTTCTCTTAATTCAGTGAGAAGAAAGATTTGTACTAATAGTGTTTGGACAGGATATCATGTCTGTATCTTATATTATGAATAACCACTATGAAGACAACAATATGCTATCTATTATTGAAACTGTCCTATTAATCAGTTTTTGAATCTGACTCATTGGTACTTGTTTCTCAATATTTTTTAAAAAAAGAATAGGTGAGCCTTAAGATAAAGCTCAGGAAAGTAGAAACTCTTGCTATCAAAGAGAAAATACAAATCAAACTGCATGAGGAATGTGCAAAGGCGAGGAAGTAGAAACAGGGATGATTGCCTCGGAGGGATGGATAGAATAAGCTTAACTAGGAGAAAATTCTTTGGAGGATGAGAAAAAGTAGACTGCACAATTATGCTTAGAGTAAGAGTGGCCTTGATTTTTTCAACATGTATATCTGAGCACATATAAATGTACGTGCTTCCAACAGCCTGTATCTCTGCTAAGCCAAAAGCAGAAACAAAAATACCTCCCCCAAAAAATTAAAAACCAAATAGCAGGAAAGAGTAAAGGTAATGTCTTTGTAATGGCTCATAATTCCCTGTTTGTTGACATCTTTCAGGTTCATCCTGCTCTGATGTCCCCTGCTAGCATTATCCTCCTGGCCACTTAGCTCCACTCACAGACCTCCTTACTATTTATGGAACTTTCTAGGCACCAACCTCTGTTCTTGCTCTTTTGCCGCTTGGCATATTTTCCCCCATATATCTTCTTCTTTTTATTTTTAAGAGTAGATAAATTTGTTGGAGAAGGGAATGGGGAAGAGGAATAGCTCCTGAGTGACAAGAGGGGTCCCAGATGCGGTGCCAGTGAGTCCACCTCCCAGAAGAAGTATATACAGCAAAACTGAGGTTTGTACAATGTAGGTCAAAATTTGATCAGCCAGTAAGATTGCAAGAATAGTCACTTAGCTAATATTGATCCAGTGGCAGCAAGGGTACATGGGTGACATATAAAATATGTTACTGACATTGGTTGATAATCTGTGGCCTTACTCTTTAGCCTTAGTCTTAGTGGGTAGGAGAGGATGACCATCCCTAATGAGAAAATCAGAAATCTCAACAAGATGATACCAATACTTCAAGCTTCTGGAAGTACATAAGTCTGGCCACTATGGCTTTAGTCTTCTTCAGATGCACCTTCAACCAGTTTTGATGTGTTCTCATCCTCTACACTGACTCCTTCAAGCATCCTGCTCTATCTGGATGCCTACTGTATTTCTAGCTAACTGAGCTGTCTATAATATTCCCCTACCTGAAAAGGAATCCCTAACTACAGTTGGGAGAGAAGGGGCACAATTTTTGTCCAGCTGCTTTGAGCTGAGAAGGGTCACTGTAGAGGAAAACACAATCAGGGGCCTTCTCCAGAAAGCTAATATAGTGGGTCTCAGATAGAAGTCACACTATGTGATGTAGCAGTTATGAACTCTCTACAAGATCAATCTGGTGGCTGTTGGTAAAACTCCAAGTGATCATGCGGATGGAACCAGGCCCATATAGCTTTTTGATGATTTCTCTCAGGTATCCATCAGGTTCATTTTCCTAAGTTACAACAGCTCTTCTACCCTTCTGTCCTTCCTCACACTGTCTTTTGTTCTGAGCTCTAGACACCTCCTCATATACCATAGATTTACTCTTTATTAAATATACCTTGTATATCTCCATTCTCCTGTAAAGCTTGACCTTGAGTGAAGGATCTTGCTTTTGGTCATGGAGGTGTCCCAAGGATCTGGCACATGGTGGGATGCAGAAAGTCATTGTTCATTCATTGAAAAAATGAAGAAATTGAAAAAAAAATTGGTTTCACTTTAAAAAGAAAACAAGAGCGAACTTTAAGAAGATTGTCGCCCAACTGGCATTTAAATTACTGATGCTCTTGATTCTCAGGTTGGCCACATACAGCTATATATGAGCAGAATGTGGACCTGCACTGTTTTTATTCATTTACTTCACTGGAATGTATAGTGGTTACAGTGAAGAAAAGAAGCTAATAGGTGGAGGGAGAGCCACAGACTTTCCACTGACATTGGGTGAAAGAGAAAAGACAAAGGCAGAACAGAAAGCCCTCAATCAATGAACTTGGTTTCAAATGTATATTAAGAAAGCATGAAGTCTTAATTCTTTTCTCAAAAATGTAGAAAGGTCAGGAACCTTGGTGATAGAATTTTGTTTGATCTTTCAGCTAAGGTTTCCAAGTGTTTCTTCAGATATTTAAATGTGGCTAAAAGGTCAAACATTTTGAACTAAAAGTAAGAATCGCGTTTCACATCTCTCTGCATTAAACACTTATATAAACTAAATGACTATAAGGAAGCAAGAGTGACTTAGGCAAAAGCAATGGCACTGAAACACTGACAGCACAAATGCTAATTTGGCAAACAGCTTAATTCTGGGCAAGCCACTTGTGTTTCCTATGGGGATAGTGGTTGTAAATATAATGAGACTTTTGTGCCAAGTGGAGATAGTTTAGGTATATGCTAGAAATTCCAATGCAAGTTTTGTACTAGAGTTAATAATATTATTTATCTGTGGGACTCTAGTCATTTGACTCCAGCATAATTATATGTTAGGACTCAGAAGTCATCTTTGACTCATTTTTTTCCTACTTACCACATTAAAATCTATCAATCAAACATCAGAGTTTATAGACTTTTGAGAATTCACAGTGCTTATCCTTTTCCATTTTCTCTGTCATGTCTCCACTCATTGTCCGCTTTGTGTTTTTTTTTTTTTTTTTTTTTTTTTTTTTTTTTTTTTTTTTTTTTTTTTTTTTTTTTTTTTTTTTTTTTTTTTTTTTTTTTTTTTTTTTTTTTTTTTTTTTTTTTTTTTTTTTTTTTTTTTTTTTTTTTTTTTTTTTTTTTTTTTTTTTTTTTTTGGTTTTTTTTACTATCTATGGTGCATGATATGTATTCAGAACAGTCTTCCTAAAATTCTTCCTCTATCCCTTAATAAAAAAGTATTAACTCCTTGCATGTGTCGTCAACCATGCTAGCTATTATTTCTTCCTCTGCGGGAGGCCCTGGACAGTGGCTTCTCTGTCTTTTCATCTAAACCAGAATATGCTAGATTCTTTCCAATACATGATTCTTACTCTCTAAATATATTTTGATCTAAGTTCCCTTTCATTTTTATTAAGGTTTTATTTAGGCAGCTTTTCCTTAGTGAATACAGTAACTTCCAACATTGCCATCTTGTCTTGTCCTTCTCAATCCTCTTTGTATTCTGAGAATATCCTACGAATATTAATCTGGATCTGCTTTGGCCAAGATAGATTCTTCAACAGCTTCCTATTGACTCCAGGATAATGTTCAGCTTCATTGATATGGCACATACTATTTTTACTGAGTTGGCCTTGTCTTAAGCTGAAATACTAAGAATGGGTCTTTAGTGTTGTCAGGAGTGACATCCTTCACACCTTCATTCCCTGTCCCCTAGATCATGGGGATGGGAGAGATGGAGCACTGACCAATCATGTGCTTCATTCAACAGGGGAGCATCCTAGCCTTGCAAAGAATTGTCTCCAGAGTTGCCAGAAGTTCAGATAAACTAATTGAGACCTCTCCTTTTGTATCTTCTCTCTGGGGTTCTTTCCTCTAACCAACTGTATCATTGTATAAATGCTCAGGCTTATCTCAGATCAAATCTGGGCAAACTTTAGCACTGCTGTCACCTTCCTTGACTCTGGTGGATGGAGAAGGGTGGCATTTCTAGCATGAAGGACAGAAAAGGACTTCAGTTTTAATCTCTCTAGGCAGAGTGCAGTGGAGTGTAGATGAAAATTAGGGTCTGGAGGCCAGGGGGATGTCTCAGTGGAATAAGTGCTTGTCTGGCAAGCACAGGGGTTTGAATTCAATCCCCAGTTCTGCTAAAAAGAAAATTAGGGTCTGAAGTGATATCAGCCCAGAAATGATAGATGCCCAGTCCATGCATAGGAGGATCTGCATTTCACCCTTAGGTATTTTCAGTCTGCTGGGTCACAGTCTTAGCTCTTGTGTAGAAGAGGTGCTCAGGACCTGGCTTGGGAGCCAGGTGCAGGTTAACTCAACAGGCATGGTTTGCTCAAATCTTTCACATTCCGAAGAAAACCTGTCTGTTGGATTGGGAGGTAACTTCTGAGAGTTTGTCATCTTATGCTCGACAAGAAGCATAATGCACAATGTTGCAACAATGGGCAGAAGCACTGAAACAACACCAAGGATTTGGAGGTGCATTTATTTACCTTGAAGGTCACTGATCAAGATCATTTAGCAATTATAGCTCTGTGTAGTTGCCTACATATAACTCATGCTTTCATCTGAGATTTCTCAGGCTCTCCCTTCTGTCTGGCATATCTTCTCTTTTCTTCTCCACATGGCCAACTGCTACTGAGATCCTCAAAAGCATGGGTTGATAGTCATATTATTTTTTTTACTCTGTCATGGTTGGCAAAATAAAAACAGAATGAATGTTCATTGAATTAAGGGGAAGATGAGCTTACCAAACAAGAAGAGTAAATAAGACCAAAGGAAAAAGCTTATAGGATATCATAGGCTAAGGAGACACAAGGAGGAGTCAGTAGAGGAATTTTAAGGATAATTCAAATGCTATGGATAGACATAGAGCAATAGATTGATATTGATGTATACATCTGTATTTAGCTATATACATGACATGGAACACAACGAAGAAGATCTGAGGACAACTAAATATTGCTGAGAGGTCAGGGCACTCAGACTCCTGGTTAGGCCTTGTATTTAGACTCAACAGTGGCTAACTCAATGTTTTGGCTTCCTATTTAACAACTCAAGTGAATAAGATGGTATCTGCTTACCAATAACTCCAGAAAGTCACCTAAGTGCAGTCCTCACTGATTCTGAGGAGTCAGTCAATGGGTAGAGAGCAGAGTGCTCTGTAGGTCCATCCTGACTAGAGGATGCTATAGCTCTGGTGCTACAGAGATAAAGTCAGTCCCATGTGGGCCACACCAGCTAAGAATGAGGGAAATCTCACCTGCCCAAAGAAAGCATAAATGCTGTACTAGCAAAGTGAATGGTTTTTTTTTATTATTATTATATTTATTTATTTATTGGCAGAACTGGGGATTGAACTCAGGCCTTTATGCTTGCCAGGCAAGTGCTTATTCTTCTGAGCCATCACCCTGGCCCAGGTAAATGATTTTTGGCAAAGAAAACACTAGAAATCCGTTATAGCAGAACCTAAAGCAGCAAAATTCTCTATGTGATTACTGAAATACTTTAGCAACAGCTAGTTCATAGGAACTTTAGATAGGGAAATCTTTAAAAATTCATAAACATACCTCAATCTATTGCTCATAACTTATCTTTCTGATTTTTAGCTTGTGGAGAACAGACTATTCCTCAGGAAAAATAAGAGGGTGGCATTAGTAAATTCACATTTAGATTTCTGTTACTAAACGTTGAGCAATAAATTTAGAGCATATATGAATGTATGTGTGTTTCCATAAATAGTTTACAGACTATCTCTTGAAAATTGTCTACAATATATATTTGAGAGTATATATGGAATTAAGTTTTTTTAGTTCTTTCATTGTTTTGTTATATTTTTATCTCAGCTAGAAACATTTGTGAAGATTAGACAATCTTTTTTTTTGATCTTATCATTACCTATATTTGTCTATATCCATGATGTATGCCTGCAAACAAGAAAAAAATGGCTAGTCATTTCCTTACTAATTATTCTACTCCTTATATTAACTTCATAAAGAACCCAACCATTTATGTTAACAGAACTTCAGAATTATAAGCGACTCCAGCTTGACACGATCACACAACTGAGTCTGCTCACTTACAGGGGAACAGACTGAAAGCAAAGTTGAGTTGCTTAATCAAAATATATTAATGCTGAGCCAAGACTACACAAGTGAGACTAAATCAAGAATCATGAAACATTAGGGCTCCAAAATTTAAAGACCCAGTCCAGAAATGGGCATCTGAGATGAACACACACTTCTCAGAGCACGAAATTAAAGAAGCAAATAAATATAATTTTTTATATTAAAAAATGCTCCACATCACTAGCCATCCATGAAATACAAATTAAAACAACACTGAGATATCATCTCACCCTAGAAAGAATGGCTATCATAAAGAAATCAACCAACAACAAATGTTGGAGAGGATGTGAAGAAAAGGGAACACTTCCCCAGTGCTGGTGGGAATGTAGACTGGTGCAACCATTACAGAAATCAATGTGGAGACTCCTTAAAAACTAGGACTGGAAATCCAATTCAAGCCAGCTATCCCCCACTAGGAATTTTCCGGAAAGAATTGAAAACATCATATCATAGTGATATGTGTGTACCTATGTTTGTAGCAGCACAATTTGTGATAGCCAAATCTTGGAAACAACCAAGCTGCCCATCACCTGAGCAATGGATGAAAAAGATGTGGTATTTTTATATAATGGAGTATAACTTAACTATAAAGAATGATAAACTTGAAGCATTTATATTTAAGTGGATGCTACTGGATCATGTACTAATAAGTGAAATAAACCAGGCCCACATGTATAAATATCATATAGTCTCCCTAGTATAAGAAATCAAAAGATGAAATACAAATAGAAGGGTAAAACTACAACTAAAAATAATTTAGTCAGATAGTTAAGGTAAACTGTACTGCGTATGTTGAAGAGTAATAATCAGCTTCTCTTCTGGATGGTTAACAATCTAAGTTTGCAGACCAAAATTAGAGAAAAGGGAGGGCTGCAAGGACAGTCAACATTTTGGCCCTAGCCTTTCAAGGTCAGTGAAAACTCAGTACATAGGAGAATCTATACTGTAACATCATGGAACTCAGTTGTGTTCCAAATTTTCTGATCAAGGACATTATGGGGCCACAGAGGAAAGTGATTGATAATGCAGAAAATATTCTCTCAGGCTTTCACAGAGAACAAACTGATCAAGCAATGGCCGACACTGACAAAGGATCTACAAACTATGGTACAGGGTTTCAGTATAAATCCTGAGGGGACTTGACTGCCATTATCAGATACAGAAGTTACATTTCTTGTTATATAGGTCTTGCTTTATATTGGTCTTAATCATCCAGCAGAAAACTAGAAAAATGAAATATAAAAAGTAAAGCCATATTAGTATGCTGAGCTGTAAAAGGCTCAAGTCAACAACTTTTGACATTGCCAGTCCTATGGATAACCCACTAGTATTATGGACTACTGGACTATATTGGACTATTTTTCTGAATTCACATACCTACAATATTTAAATGACAATGAATGCCCTTCTCTGACAAAACTAAACAAAAAAGGGGATGCAAATGAATGACCATTTTGTGTCTGTTTATTCAAAATTGGATATGTATACAGCTACTTTCTCTTAATTAAATGAATAAAAAGATTTGTTCTAAGAGTGTTTGAGACAGGATATCATGTCTGCATCTTGTACAATGAATAATGACTAAGATTGCAATATGCAATGTATTTATTATTGAAACTCCCCTATTAATCAGTTTTAAAACTCTCTCATTATTGTTTGTTTGTCAATAAAATTATTTAAAAGAAAAGAATTGGGCTTTTCCTACTATATCACGATACTCAGTATTCTTAGATCTTAATGTATGGCATATTAACATTTAAAAATACTTTCTTTACTGTGTTTTGATATATGTAACCCAGTCAAGGTTTTGATCTTCATTTGAGATTGCTCAGTGGAATAAACACTTCCCTGGTAAGGTCGAGGACCTGAGTTCAATCTCCAGTTATGCCAAAAAAAAAAAAATCATTTGAGTCTATCTTAAAACGTGATCAGGGAAATAGCTATCAACTCATCTTAAATTTCCCTTGTCTCCTATTCTTTAGCCTGCAGTTTTCAAGAGCTTTTTACTCTCAAAATCTCTCCACCTCTGCTCCCCCTCACAGTTATTTTGTCTTTTCACAATTCATTACCCCAAGTCTCTCAGTCATCCTGGTTCATTCTATGCTATCTTTAGCAATACATTGTCCTGCCTCACACAACCATTTAGGAATTGTGGTTCTTGCATCTCCTTTGGGTGTTGTTCACACAGGTGGACTCTGGTTATTTCTTCTAAAAGCAAGAAGATGTGGGGTTAGAAAAAGTAGTGGGGGAAGCAAAGTATAGGAGAGTGAGGGAGAGTGTGTACTTCAGAAGATGTACAAATTTCAGATCTGACCTTGTTCTCTCCACAAACGGAAATGCATCCTAAGCTTCTTCAGGATAGCTCCTTTGCTATCAAGAGAGGTGACTGGCTGACTGGATTTGTCACCAGTCTACAGGAATGGGCTCTTCATATAGGGTTTGGTTCCCCTTTGAAGACTTGGATTTGTATATCAGCCTCCTCAGCAATGGTTAAAGTGGCAGAGATGTTTTCCCCCAAAGCTGGAGACACATGTCTTGTCAGTTTTTAAAAGCAAGGAAGGGTATAGTTTGGGAGGCTGTCCTTAACATGTAGCTCTGTGCCCACAGGCCTTTAGTTCTGTATGGACTGAAGTACCTGCCTCCTTTTTCACCCTTCTTTTTATACGATTAACTCAACTATAAAAAAAATCTAGATATTCTGTTCCACAGGAAGTATGGATTTGGTTAAGGTAACACTTTCTTCCCTGCCCCAATTAGTTGCTCTTCTTGTATTGAACTGGATCAATGATTTGTTTTCTTTGTCACACACTGTTTAGATTCCCTGTTCTCTGTGTTTTGTGATCACCTCTTCACACCACAGCAGTTAATGTCAATTCCGGAGCATGAACAGCTCTGCCATCGGCACTTGCTATTATGTCAGTTGTATTTCTCCCTGTCAGTGTACTTGGCAAAATGCCTACTGGGGCTGTCTGCCTTCCTCAGGATGTGGTTTTAATATCTGGGCAATGCAGTCTGCTCCCTGCCTTGTGCCCAGGTACACCATCTACGACCTTTCTGCTCAGAGAAGTTCACAGGGTAACACTCTAGCTGTCACTCTGCATTTCTGTAAGGGGGGATGGGTAGCATTTCACCGAAACCGACTCATCCACTATATAGAATGCACGGATTTCCATACACTATGGTGTCTCGGCATATTATTTAATCATCTTATGCCCATTTAAAAGGAGATGGCTATGCCAAACATGGAATATGCATGCATTTTGCTAATTCAAATTTTGCTTCTTCTTTTGCATTACAGGGTTATGATGTGATTTTTCTTCTTTTTCCTTTCCTCTTCTGATCAATTAATGAATTTTCTGTACTGTACTATCTTTGCTTTAGTGAAATTAATATACATTTTTCAAGTATTCAAAGTCACTGAATTTATCTCTGATTTACGAGTTTTGCATCAGTTCTTTTAAGGACAAAGAATTGGAAGTTTGTTTTCATTCTGTTAGGTGGATGCTGACTTCATATATGGAGTAGAGACAGGTTCTTTCTTTATCTGTGTCCTGAACAAGTTTAGACAGCACAGAAACAAACTGTTCCTGGAAAGTTTGAAATACATCATTTGCAGAGCCATCTGGGTCTTGCACATTTTTGAGGAGCTCTTCTCTGACAATTTACCTTTTTCATGAAAATTGATTTATTTAAGCTTTCTACCTCTTGAAAGGCTAATTTTGGTAATTCATATTTTCTTAACTACTGTTCATTTCTTTCAGATTTTGTTAATGTAGAGTTATGGAAAGTATTTTCTTGAAGCATTTTTTTTCAACTTTCATTTCTAGCTTTGCTTAGGAGGTATTATGACGGCATAATTGGTTCTTGTTTCCCAGTTAAAAGTCAAATCATGTTCAGGCAATATTTTTTGCCCAATAAATACAATGTTACAAGTTAGAGCTCTGATTCTATCCATACTATATCAACAGTAATCATAAAAATAAATTCAAGGAAACCACAAAATACAGTTGTGCACTATAAGAGAATATTTATAAATGCATAAATAAAATTTTATAATAAAATAGATTTCAAATATTCCTTTTAAGGATTTTTTCTCTGTGGAATTATATTAACTAAGTTTTCTGAAATAAGTTCAGAAAATTTAGTTTAAAGTTGTTTTTGTTTTTGTGAAAAATTCATTGAAGCAAATCTCATCATTGATCCAGTGAAGATCCTTTGCTTGCCACTTTTCGTGATGAATGTTATTAAATGCAAATTTTGAAGGATGAGGTCATTTTTATGATAATTTTGTATGGCTGGTTATAGGGTTCAGGGGTAGGAGTGAATCTGGAGACAGGCAGAGGACAAGAGCACAATGTGTCATATATATTTTTGTGCCATCTACAAAATATTGGGCCAGGGCCTATAGATTATTAGAAGCTGCCAAAGAGTTTAATCATTCGTGTAGTAAAAACATATCATAGTTTATAAATATAATTGTGCCAGCAAGATAAGGCAAGGATTAGAAGAAAGAATGCATGAAGGCAGAATGTTTAGGTAAATGACAGCATGCACTTGTTAATATAACCTAGAGAAGCAACTGCTATTAGCAGAAAGATGATAAGTAGACTTGTACATATTACATTTTACATATTCAATGAATATTCTATGGAACCTTCAAGAAGAGCTGTGTTTGGCACACAGTGTGTATATTAATCGAAAATTCACTGGAGAAGCCTAAACCAGGTTGAGCACTTTGGCATGAATAAAATATAGTATCCATGCTCTAATTTATGAAATGATTTTGCCTAGACTGGGTTTTAGTCAGGACAGGAAAAGGGTCCAGGACCAAAGTCTGGGAAACATTGAAGTTTAACACAGCTATGTTTAAATAAAGGTGTTTTTCATTATTCTCTACACCAACTGGGTCCTCATTTTGGAAGAATATCTTTTCAACAATTCAGACTCAAACTTGGGTTATCTCAACATCTTGTTCACCTTCTGTGCTCACATATTTTTGAAGTACTGTTGAGTCTTTCTTCAGCAGGGCTCTCATCTTTGCCCTTTATTTTCATGTTCCCTATCTTTACCTTCAACTCCCACCACCACCCACCCAGCAAGAGCATTCTAGATAAAGAACCCTCTTTTCTCTGAGGATCAATGACTTGCCAATTTTCTTTTGAAGTAAGTTTCAGCAGAGAATTATAAAAATAATAAGCATTATATACCTTATAAATAATATAAATGTCCATTTTCTCATTCATCTTTTCTATAGCCTCCTCTTCTCTTCCTCCTCCCCCTCCTGCTCCCCCCTCCTCGTCCTCCTCATCCTTCTCCTCCTCCTCCTCCTCGTCCTTCCTCCTCCTCCTCCTCCTCCTCTTTCTTCTTCTTCTTCGTATTTTAGGAAAGGGCATATAGGGCCTTCAGGGTCTCACTACTAGATTGGATTCATAGTGATCCACCTGTTTACAGCCTCCCAAGAGCTGGGATTACAGGTGTGCACCAGTCTAGCATACCCATTTCTCGACTATTGGCCTATTTATCAGCATTGCCAACTTTTTTCAAAAGCCATATGTATAATAGCCTTTAAAACCCATTTCTATGGACCAAGGTTCAATCCCCAGTCCATGTGCTGGTGCTGGCCCACTGCGTGGTGCACTGAGATGGTGACTGAGACTGGGTGCAGTGGCACATGCGTATAATCCCAGCGCTTGGGAGGCTGAAAATAGGAGGATCACTATGAATCTGCTCTATGTAGTGTGACCCTGTAGCTCCTCTACTAAATACATAAAAAACCCTTTCTATGTAGCAGATACCCTCATGCACTGAAAAAATTAACCCTATTGATCTTCACTACAAAGTATGCAATAAATACTGTTGGAAATTCTATTTCACAGATAAGGAAACTGAGACACATACACTTAAATTTAATTTACCAGCAGTCACATACACAGCAAGGGATAGGATTGGATATGGATGCATTGAAACTGGCTCTGTGGGCTCTAACTCTGCTCCTAACCATAGTGTGAAAATAATCTGACTGAAACTCCTACTTGATGCTACCTTCCCCACAATCTTTTTCCCTGGCTTCACTCTTTATCATATGCAAACAATTAGTATTTATTCTTCCCAAAGCAGGTAGGTTGATTTTTACAGAAACAACTGCTCTGTTTTGTATTCATAATTTTTTTTAACCAATAATTTTATAATTATAACTAATATTTGGAAACAGACTTGAGAACAGGTATTCTGGGTCTTGGTAAGCAAATGACTCATTTGGAAGGAGGAGAACCCTTTAACAGAAAGGCTCTTACTATCTCACGATCCAGAATGGCCAGTCATTGTTCTACGGGATTTAGATGACATTGAGCCAGGGGTTAATAAAGGAATTCAGTTAAAAGGAGGTCAGTTTAGAGGAGCTTTCCTGTGTTCTGTCTCTAACCTGCCACTCTGATTCCTCTTGCCTAGAATTTTCAGAATGAGGTATTTACTAAATGATTATGTCATTCACTGATCAAAGACATGTGGTCATTCCTCTGCTGCCGCAGAATAAAGTCCTGAGGCCAGTGTAGACTTAAATTCTCACCATGGCATTTAAAGCCCTCAGTAATTTATTATAAACCACCTCTCCAAAGACATTTGTCACTTATCCTTTCTGTGCTCCAAGAATATTAATGTTGTTCAAGTTTGAATTTTGAAAGCGATAATAAACCTTATTAATAATTTCCCTAGGCAAAAGCCAGGCATTTTGCTAAATCCTCTGCTTACCTCTTTATTTAAAAGCAAGAGCTACAAAGGAAAGAGAAGAGAGAAGAAACAGGGCCACAAAGTATTTGTTTGATGAGTTCTCCGAGGTTTTGTGGCTGATTGTATTTTTCAAATGTGATATGGCATTATGTCTGGTTCTACATACTCTTCAGAACCTTGCTATTCTTGGTGAGGTATGTTTTTTTACCTTGCTATACTTGGTAAGATATTTTTTATTTTTCCTTTAACACTTCTACAGGAAAAAAATATGACTGAGGTAACAATTTATGACTTCCAAAGCTAGGTCATGGAAGGACAGCCTACATTTGGCTTCTTCCCTTAGGAAGTTTGTCCTCTAACCTCTACCACTATGTTATAATGAAGTCAAACTAATTAAGCTTTTTTTTTTTATGACACAGAGGCTACATTGGAGAAGCCCAAGTGGGCAAGAATTAGGGCCATCCACTGACAGTTTTGCCAACTGCAAGACACCTGAGTGAATGAGTCTTCATATAAATCTAGGCCTAAGATTTCAGGACTTCCCACTGAAGATATAGACATAAAGGACAAAGACAAGATGGCCCTATTATGCTTTGTTCCAAATCCTGATCCATAGTTTATGAACATAATAAATTGTTTTACTCCACTAGACTTTAGAACGAATGACTGTTTTGCAGATATGGTAATAAATCTGTTGAGAAAACAAACACATAGATACTATGTTCAGGCATCTCCTACTCAGAAGTTTGAGTTAGGAGTAGGTGAGAGTTTCCTTAATTTTAGGATTATTTGTTCAATATTATTATCTGAAATTTTTTCTCATGTGAGTTTCAGCTGAAGATGAGGTGATATCTAGTGTCTGGACTTGCAGGTTAGTGGTCTCTTGTGCCTGTCTAGCTAGTTTTCTTGTACATTGGCTTGTATCAGATGGTTGCCAATGTACTGTCACCAGGTAATTCCTTTGGGGCTCATGGTGAATGCCTACCATGCTGAAAAATAGAATCCTCAGTTATCTTGAGCAAGCTGCAGAGCTAAATTATGGTGTAAGTGCTCCCTGGGAAAATCACTTGCTGCTTTAGAATTCATTTATGACTCAATCTGTATTCAAAAATATTTTCACAGCATTAATGAAGGGGGGTAAAATTATCACAAACTGCTGTGGCTTGAAAAGAGATGACATCTGCTTATCACCTATCACTTTCTCACCACTAACCTTAAAATATTTCCTATCCTTCTCCCTGCCTTGGATGCCTTTTGTTCATGCTGTTTCCTTTGCTTGGAAATTCTAAAGAAAAAAAAAAAAAAAAAACACCTATTTTTTGGCTAATTGAATATTCCAACTCCTCTAAGGAGCCAGGCCTTGGGGCAATCTTGTTACAATTCACACACAATTCACATTCACAATTCATATTTAGACAGTGTTTGATCTAAATAGTTAGCAGAAGTTTACAATAAATTCTCATTTTGTGTGTATTTGGTACAGGGTCTTACTACATAGATTGGACTCATAGTGATCCACCTGTGTTCAGCCTCCCAAGTGCTGGGATTGCAAGAATGAGCTACCACGCCCAATCTCAATCACCATCTCAGCACACCCTGTGGGAGGGGTGGGCACAGCAGGCCCAGAGATCAAACCCTGGCCACTGTGTTCTGCCTAAGCAGGTGCTTTAGTCCACTGAGCTATTAGACCAGCCCCTTAAAACTCATTTTTGATAAGAATTAAAAAGCACTTATAACAGCTGAATATGAAAATCTGAACAACAAAAGATACAGAACAACATAAGAAGAATAAAAAAATTGATGCTTTAACATAGTTTTACTTTAGGTTTAAAAATATATTAGCACTTTGTTATTTGAAAATATTTGCTGGGTATGCTAAATCGCTTCTATGTTGAGAGTGAGATGAACTACAGAAATAACTATTTAGAACAAGTATGCATGAATGAATTATACATTGCCAACAATATGATATATAATCTTCCATTCAAAGATATTAATATCAATCTTTTCATTATGCAAAATTTTTTTCCAGCTACAGAATTCCAATTAACATAGCCATTTATTTCCAAATGAAGAGGGGTCTGTGTTAATGTTACACTAATTCCTAAAATGAATAAACTAGACATTTGATAGAATGCCTCAAAAACAGAATCATGTGTGGTGCTTGAAGTAACAGGGCCTGAGCCATGAGTTAATCAAGAAAACTATACATAGATCCTCATTAACATACCAAGAATCAGGCCACTAGTAACACAATCACTGAACATGCACATTTAATGGTGCAAAATTCAATTGCACTTAACTCAGTCTGAAAATATCAGTATCTTAATAATTCTTGGTATTTATATAGATTAGAACTATACCCATGGAGAGAGCACAGTTCTTTTGCATATTTTCTCTGATTAACCACATTTAAGAGCAGATGCCATGATCCATCCTTGACAAAAACATCAAAAAGGTGAAGTAATTCAGACAAGGACACACTGCAAGAGATAGATCTAAATCAACTATAGAAGTCTTGGCTGAAATCGTTCTTCAAAATCCAGAAATACAGGGGAAAAATAAGGGTACTGTCACTACCCCCTACCATGCTGCATCATGAATAAGAAGGGCAAAAAGTGAAAGAAGAATCCATGCACAGGAGTTTGAGGGTTCACATTCAGGAAATGGATATAAATGGGAACCTAGATGCAGCTATGTGTCCAACTAGTGTTTGTGGTGTCTTGGCCATAAACATTCTGTAGAATGATTCAAGGGTTGCTGTAACATGGTCATTCATGACTATAAAATCAGGCACAAACCACCCAATAGTAAAACAGAACCCTTTGGAAGATTTGGAAGGCAAAGGTACCATGGTGGTTCTGGGAAGCTCCAGGTGGTGGTTAATAAAGGAAGAACGTGGGAGGCAAATCTGAAGGTTAAATGAAAAAGTAAGTTGTCTTGGGATGTTGGCATGACCCTAATTTTTTTTTTCAGACATAATTTCGGTGTCTGCTTGGTACCTGTATCTTGGTAAGAGATGCCAGGTAAGGAAAATAAAATGAAAGAAAAGAAAAATAGAAATGGATTGGAAAATAGAAAGCACATCTGCCCACATCATTCCTTCACCCTGTAACAGTAGAAATGAAACCCATTCATCATCCTAGACTCGATGCTGTTTAGGAACCTTTCTACTTATATCACTGAAAAATTACTCTATTATAATGTTGGGTCATAAATGTATTCTAAAAGGTCATGTGTTAAAAAGTGGGTACCACTGGAAGGCACTGGGGATTCTATTAGGTGAGGTCTAGTGGAAGGAGGGTGCAGTGAAGGAGATATCTTGTCCCTAGCAACTGGCCTTGTCTCACGCTTTGCTCTCTAGCTAGCAAGAGCTGAGGAACTTCCTTCTGATCTTCCCTTTCTTCAATGTATTTCTGCCTTTCCTCAGACCTAAAAGCAAAGGAGAAGCTCACAAAATTATTTACTAAAAGAGCTTTTAAAGATTATAGAACAGTAAAATGTATTCCCCAAATGCCACATTTTAGTTAGTTTCCCTCTTTAACTGCACAGAGATGTGTTTTTAAAAACAGATAAAGTGAGGCAAATGAAATGGTGTACTGCAAGGTCATACCAACAGCACAAGGAAGACAACAAAATGCCCTCTGTTTACATATGTAAACAACAGAGCTTATAGATATGTAAACAACAGAGCTTATAGAGATCATGATTCAATGTGTTTCCAAAAGGTGAAGTTCTATGAGATTCTTGCAGAAAACAAGGCCGAGAGAACTGTGCCCATAAATAAGCAATTGCTGGTGGTTAGTCAATAACACAGGTTTGACTAAGCGCCAGGGCCCACTAATGGCATGAGACTAAGTCTTTGTCATAAAGTCACACCAAGTCCTTGCTCCGATTCACTTTGTAGCAGTTTGGACTTGGAGTTGTTGCTATGAATAATAAATCCTACTTTTCTCTTATGCCCTTATCTGAGGCACTGAGCTACATTCACAGTTGGTGAATGGAATAGCAGCTGGAGGTGTGAAATTCCTGGTTTAGAACTTTAACATATAGAAAGTTACAGCATGACATGCATGTATCCATGGCATCTGCTAAAATTCCATGCCCCGTATTCTATTAATATTGGTAGCTAGGTTGCTCAGTTGCTTGGCAAGATGGGTCAGTGGCATCATCCTGTTGGTGTTTATCTTATACCTGCCTTTAGAGTAAAATGAAAATAGAATAGGGATTACCTCTTCCCATTCCTAAGGACATCTAAAGTTATCTAAAAGCATCAACATAAATGCCTAACAGGAATCTGTTTGTCTTGTTGAGTCTCCAGGTGAAGTTCACACACTGGTCCCTGTTTTCAGTAAGTCTTCTCAGGTTGGATACTATGTTTTGCATGAAATGGCCATAAGCTTTCAGCTCAGGATGCAGTTGAGGGTTTGGTTTTCTCCCTATGATAGGGACCCTTGTTATAAGTTCATAACTCAAGCTTTACTAAGAACCAGAATATGCATTTTCACATGCTCCACAAAAAACACATAAGCCCATTAAAGTCTGAGAAGAGTTCCCCATAAGATTTTGACTATTGTATTGCAAATGGTATTCAGTAGGTACTTCATGTTAGATGATGCTTGCTCAGATTCCTCTCTATTTGG
Source organism: Ctenomys sociabilis (assembly GCA_004027165.1). Lineage (NCBI taxonomy): Eukaryota > Metazoa > Chordata > Mammalia > Rodentia > Ctenomyidae > Ctenomys > Ctenomys sociabilis. The sequence continues at coordinate 11,359 of PVKA01020278.1, read as the reverse complement.
AAGCACAGACAAAAGTGAAATAGAATCTGCACAAAACAATTTTTATGTGAGCTTGAATTCTAAGCGAACGTGAATTCTTAGCAGTGAGAATATAAACCACTGTGATTACCAAAAATGGCCCCTCCCATGATCAAAATGTGACCTTCAAAGAAAGCTGTTTTAAAACATATTCTGAATTTAAACCCTTGTGTTGTTTTCCTAAAGAGGCACTTCTGAATGATTGCACTAAGGTTACTTTCTAACAGCATTAAAGGCTATAGAAATTCTCATTATTAGGAAAACAGGACATACATATATGACATTAGCTCAAGATCTCTCATCCTCTAAAATGGTCTGACAGGACATGAATACCAATCTACTTAGTAAATAAAATGCTTGGTTCCATAATGGATCGATCCCAACTGACCACTGTTAAATCTTGCGGGCCCACATCCAAGTCACCCGCGTTGTCCTGGCAGCTGCAGACCTTCTCAGCGGCAGGAGGCCAAGAGGCAGGTGGAAGTGGGAATGCTGCCCACAGCCTATCCTGGCTTCTTCCCCTTCTCTTGTCTTAGTGTAGCTGGCTCTGTGAGTCACTTTGGAGGGAAAAGAAGGCCTATTTGAAAGCAATCAAGTCCATGACCATTAAAGGCTGAAATGATAAGCAGGAGAAAGAAATAGCAAGAGACTAACGTGTGACATTTCTCCTCAGTAACATTTTGATAAACCTATTGAAAAGGCAAAGTCAATTTCTCCTCATAATTCTGTAAACTTCTACCAATTTATAATCAGGAAGGGAAAGAAAGAAAGCTTATTTTAAAAATCATATTCTTTATTTTTTAAATGACTTTCAAATATGAGAGTTTTTTCAAACAAAGCACTGAAGAATCTAACCAGGAAACTCCAGAAAATTTTGGTATCACAAAGGATGATATTTAAAAAATACTCTTCTCAGGAGCTTATAGTCAGATTATTTTTTTATTATGTCACAAACTATTCAGGAGACATACAGGTTACTGAATAAAGTTTCATAGTGAAACTCTTCTACCTATTCTTCAATCTTCAAAAGGTACTGAGTTTGGGGAAAAGTTCATTAATTGTTATAATGATTTCATTTTAAACTATCCTTAATAAATTAGTCTTGCTCCATTTCATCACATAAGTTGCATTGCTTGTTTTAAGTATGTGGTGCACTGGTCAGGTTCCCCTTGCTGGGACAACATTCCTGACAGAGTGGTTTCTTTTGGATCATGAGGTTTCAGTCCCTGGTCTTCAGCTTAAAGGTTAAAGGCATAGTCCTCATGGCAAGAGATTCAGGGTAGAGGAAATCTGATCAACTCATGGAGGCCAGAAAGCAGGGCATACTGGAAACAGAAAGACAGACAAACAGAAAGACAGACAGAGGCAAACACAAAGATGGAGATAGGGAGACAGACAGAAACAGAAACAGGGAGACAGAGACAAAGACAGAGAGACAGAGACTAAGATGGAGGGGGGAACAGAAAGACTGACAGACACAGAAAAGGAGACAAAGAGAGACAGAAATAGAGACAAAGATGGAGAAACAGAGAGAGATAGACAGATAGACAGACAGACAGACAGACAGACAGACAGACAGAGACAGCCACTTCAAATGCACCCCCTTGATGAGCTATCTGCTCCAGTAAGGCTCCAGCTCCTAGCAATGAATTCAGCTTCAGTCTTCACTGATGAAGTTAGCAACTGTGATCTAACCACTCTCTAAAAGCCTGTCTCTGAACCCATAAGCCTTCTGAGGGATATTTTTGATCCAAATTCTAAGAATGGGGAAAATATTTATAGCTTATAACAACAACTATAGAAGACATACTTCCTTGTATTTCAAAAAGGAAACAAAAATATCTTTTTTCTTTTTTGCTCTACTTACATAGCTTGTGCTAACACAGAGAAGTGGCATTAGGAGTTATGGAAAGGTCCAGGTAAATGGGTGAATGCTCAGAGTTTTTCTGGTTAATCCAGTGCTCTCAAATCTTCTACCGAAGATAAATAGTTGAGAAAGGTTGAAGACTTGAACTATGTTGAACACTCTAATGTAAACTCCCATATCAACGTTTACCACTTTCACACTACCTTTATGGACATAAAATATTTTGGTTTTCTTTTGATTCCCATGTCACTCTGTGAACAGGTCTTAATGACTTGCCTATGGCACATACATAGGACCTCTTGCAAAGGCACTTCCACACATAGAGAGAAAGAGCAGGATGAAATGAAGCCTTAGTAGGGCTTCCCTTAGTTCTGAACATGAGAATCATTTTTCTGGTAGTGGCTTCTCCCTAGTCAACAAGCACAGGGCTGGGGAGATGGCTCAGTAGAATAAGTACTTTCCTGGCAAGCACAAGGGCCTGAGTTCAATCCCTGGTTCTACAAAAAAAGAGAGAAGGAGAGAGAGAGAGAGAAAGAGAGAGAGAGAGATCCAGTGTTTCTTCTGTCTCCACAGGATATTTCTCCTGTATTAATTCCAACCACTAACAATCTTTGTTAATGCAGAATTTTAATGTTATCCAATTTACATTAAAAGAAATAATACAAATTAAAACTTCTCAAACAGAGAAGATATATTCTTTGCAGGCCTATGCAAATTCAATGTGATTTTTTTTTTCTGCACCAGTGATCAAACTCAGAACCTCGTGCTTGTCAGCAGGCATTTGCACTGTTGCACTATCTCCCCAACCTCAAAGCAAATTTTTATCAAATTAGTTTAAATCATTTAACTGACTTTTATCAGTGTTTCCTTATTACAGATGTTAGAAATTATTCACTGGAAGCTGCAAGGTAAGAGGGCAGCATTTGGGGGGCTGAGGAGATGGCTCAGTAGAATAAGCATTTCCTTGGCAAGTGCAAAAGCTTGAGTTTAATCCCCAGTTCCACAAAATACACACACACACACACAAAAAAAAAAAAAAAAAAAAAAAATCAGGGCAGCATTCATGTCTTGGCCTTGAAAGCATCTTGTCATACATCATGAGTAGACCTCCCAATCCTTTTAGGCTTTTGTCATCCCTAGTGACAATTAAAAGGGTTGGGAAAGAATCAATTTGAAGGTTCTACTCATGTTTTAGACTTGAAAGCTTCAATTACCTATCTTCAAAATGTTTTAATAAATATTAATAGTATTCATACATTTTCATACTATTTTATCACTCACAAAGTCCTTTCCCACATGTGATCACCCTTAAATCTTTCTTGTGAGTTAGGCACATTTCATAGAAATGCGAACAAGCTCTGAGAAGTTGTAACTTATCTAAGATCACAGGGCTACTCACATGGCAGGGCTGGAGAGATAGGTTTTCCTACTTCCAAGTTCAGCTTTTCCATCTGTATTCAGCTGCTTGAAGCTTGAGGTAGTGTAAAAGCATGATTAAATAAGTTCTTATTGAATCATAAAGTATTGTGGTACCATGAAAAAGAATGTCTGAATTTAAAGTTGAGTAGATTTCACTGACAGCTCTGAAAACACTATTTGGAGAATTTCTTTAATCTTTTTTTCTTTCTTGTTTTAAAATGTATTTAGTGAAGGGTCTACAGGGTCTCACTACATAGATCAGATTCATAGTGATCCTCCTGTTTGCAGCCTCCCAAATGCTGGGATTACAGGTGTGGGACACCGTGCCGCGACTCAGTCACCTTCTCAGCATACCCCTGGGATGAGACTGGCATGGCACACTCTAGGACTCTGGAGATCAAACCCAGCGTTCTTTAATCTCTTAAAGCCTCATTTTCCTCATCTATAAGAAGGAGGTCTGGACTCCATAAGAATTAGGATGAGTTGTGTACTTATACCAACTCCTCATAATGAATGTAATCATTATGTACTGCAACCATGTACTAATGAAAATAAAAACATTAAAATTCCAACTTTCTTCTTAGTGGCCGGAACAAATTTTATTTATTTATTTATTAATTTATTTATTTTGGTGGAACCAGGGATTGAACTTAGGCCTCTGCACTTGCCAGCGAAGCAATCTATTCTACTGAGCTATCTCCCCAGCTCCTTGGAACAAATTTTACCTTAATATAACAAAAGATTAATAATGAAAACTTTTTGGTCTATAAGAAGTTAAAAAAGTAAAATTGAAAGATAACTCCTACTATCTATTATTCATGCCCTTTGGCCACTGGCATATTAAAAAGCTTAAATTCGTATGATTGAGTAAACTCCATTTCTCAAAGAACTAGTCAATTCAAAATTTCACAGAGGAAGAGATTTTGGTTGAGTTATGTAGAAAATGTACAGGCTGAATCTTCTGAGTGCTCACAAGTAGAAAGAGGAATTTTCTTGGGAACTAATAATAGAAAACTACTACATTTTTCAACCCTCCCTGCCCTTAGCAATATCTGTTCTCAATGATATCTCCACCTCTCTGATCTAGTATTTTATTGCTATGCATTCTTGTGGTGCTGAAAGCACAGACATTTCATCATAATGAAAATAGTGCAGGGTATGATAGTGGATGTTTCAACAGTTTGGGACAAAGAAGAGTTTTGAACCTGCTGCTTCTTTGTCCGCCTCCCTGCTTGAGTAGAACATTGTAACTTTTGAAGCTAACATAGAATGGATCATAACCAGCTTGCTGAGCTGGTAACTTTACACACAATTAAGCCTTGTTGGGGCTTTTTTATTTGCAATGGTGCTGTTACAGTGTGGGATGCTATTCAGCTCCAAACAAGATCCCATTTAATAACTAGGCATTAGTTTAGCCATTAAATCAGGTCATGACTTAACAGATAAACATCGCTCTTTTCCTTGGTCTCCCTTGGCTCAGAGAATTAAATATGGTCAGAGTGTGGCCCTTACAATGAGAAGGGTGGAGGAATGTTAAATTCAGCAATAATTATCAGAAGTCTATCTAGTCACAGAGACAGCTCTCTCCTAGGTCTTTCTTTCCTGCTTATACAAGTGAACTTACATATTTCCACCATCCTTTACATGCCATTTTAAACAAATTCATGGAGGGCCTCGATTCAGTATCCAGCATCCCCCCCCCACACACACACCAAAAACAACACTAACTACTAATACAACACTAAACACTAAACAAAAATACAGCATCAACCATATCTCTTAGACATTGGAAGATGGCTATGAAAAACACTTGTGTGAAAAAGATATGGAGAGAATATTAATGATATTTCTTGTAATACTCAACTAAAACCAGCTTAATGTCAACAAAAACAGAATGTCTATTCTGAATTACGGTATGTTTGTTTTATAGAAATTATGACTACATTCAACAACATGAATAGCCTTTACAAACCTGACATCAAGAGAAAGAAATAGACCCCAAAGTGTGTGGACAGTATTTAATACCACCTACCTCGAGTCAAAATTTAGGAAAATCAATCTCTGGTGTTATAAGTCAGGATAGTAGTTTTTCTGGGGGCAGAAGTAGTGGGAAGAGTTTAGACAGATAAGTGGAGACCTTCTAAAATGATAGCGAGCCAGGTGTAGTGGTTATATCTGTAATTCTAGCAGTCTGGAGGCTGAGGCAGGAGGATCACCATGAGTCCCAGACCAGCCTGGACGATGTAATGAGTTCGTTGGAATTACACAGCGAGACTCTGTCCCCAAAAAACTAAATACATTAATTAAATAAAAAATAAAATGATTAGCTAGCTCTTGATCTAAATAATGAATAAATGTGTTCACCTTTTTATCAAACTACATTCATATTTTGTACATTTTCCTGAACATATTTTACATATGTTCTATTATGATATATTTTATATTTTCCATGGAAATTTATTTTGTAAAAGGTGAAAGATTTATATGATCTGAAGAGAAACCAGAGTATAATTTATTTTGAAATATTAGGAATGAGAAACGGTGGTAGTTAAGACAGCATTTTTGCTCCTAACAGGAATCAAGTCTCATTGGCAAAAATAGTGAGTTTTATTTACTTATACATTATTTCAGTCCAGTTTTTATTTTAGGATACATTTAAATTTGCTCTCTCTACAGAGTGCCCATATAGTTTTCATTTCTTTTTATGTACAGGGTCTCACTACTCATCTCAGACTCGTAGTGATTCTCCTGTTTTCAGCCTCGTCAGTGCTGGAATTACAGGAGTGTGCCACCACACCGGGACTCGGACCTGTTCAGCCAGCCCAGGGCAGGGGCTGGCATGGCATGTGGTACCAGGAATCAAGCCCAGTGTCTGTGCTTGCCTAAGCAGATGCTTAGTCTGCTGAGCTATCTCATCTCCCTCCCCATATACAGTTTTCTTATTCACGTTCCTTGTTGCTGGGGCCAACTACCCACAACTTCAGGTAGGAGAGGTTTATTGTGGCTCTTATTTCAATCTATGGTTATTTGCTCTAAAGCAGGACCCTATGGCAAAGGGAGAGTGCACATAGGAAGCAAGAAGGAGTCAAGGGAGGGCTCAGAAGGGAGCTACAACCTTCCAAGTCACGCCCACAGTGACCTGCATCTTCAGACTTCCCAGGAGCAAGTCAGCTATAACGCGCTACTTACAATCCAATCATGTTCAGAAGGTCCCACCTATGATCTTTAAGAGGATCGCTAGGGCCGGGGAGATGGCTCAGTGGAATAAGCACTTCCCTGGCAAGTGTAAGGGCCTGAGTTCAATCCCCGGTTCCAAAAAAAAAAAAAAAAAAAGGATCGCTAAACACAGTAACAATGAATCATCCAACTTTCCTTTACTGTTAGTAAAAAGAAGTACTTTCTTGTTCTTCATATCTATTTGTAAGATATCAACTGATCACAACAGATAACCGGTGGTGTTAATCTTTATTGACTGAGTCAGTGTTTACCAGGTTCTCTAAACAGTTACTTTTCTCTCCTTTCTAATACTCCATTCTTAGAAAGCAAGTCACTTAGCACTGGCCCACACTTAAGCTTTAGTTCCTTTTAAATGTTCATTGTGGTACATAGCTTGCATTGCACATCTTATATTGACTCAATTCTAAATATAGCTTATAAATAAATATTATTTGTTAGCCTCTAGGAATAGAGCAAATAACACGTGTTTCAACATATTATTAAAATTTTCCATTTTAATGAAAACCTTGAACAAGATAAATATACAAAGTAGAGAAAAGGCTACATTGTAGCTACAGAAAACACTGTACCTGAAAATTTCAAAATGAGGCCAAGAAAGCATCTTTCTCCATTAGAAATCATGGCTTAAGGGCTTCTTTCTGTATGTTAGGGTGGAAGCGCAGGAAGGATTTACATCTGGGGCTGCAGTTTACAAACTTGGAAACTGCTGCCTCAGAGCACTTACAATAAATACACTTACTTTCTACTTCTCTGTTGATGTGTTCAACCCCTAACACCGAAGCATCACCTGAGCCAGTTGCTCTGGTGTGAAGCCCTAGCAGGATCATACTCAGATGGTGGGCTGGTGTTTGGATGGGTGAGCAACAGAATAGATCCTAATGGGGTCTGTAAATACCTCTTAGGTGTAATCCAGCCAGGAACCGCAGGGAAGCAGGAGGAAGCCCCGCCCCCAGGCCGCGGGAAACTCCTCCCTCGGAAGTCCCGCCCACTGCCCAGGCCCTTCCCTGCTCCTCCGCTCCGCCCCGTCCCGCGGCCTCCGCGCCTTCCTTCCGGGTCGCGCCGGGCCGGGCCGGGCTCGCCGCTGTGGTGCCGCAGCGCCAACGCCTGGGAGCCACCCCCGCGCCCGGGCCTCCCCGCGCCGCCGGGTCGGGGGTGAAGCCCTGAGCGCGCGCCTTCCCGGACCCTACAGGGTACAGCCCTTTCTTTACTCCCTCCTCCTGCGGGTCTGAATCCTCCTCCTAGTCTCTGGGGCGGGGCCGGGGCGGTGGCGCTGCGTGTGGGGGCCGTGGGCGCGGGCCGGGGCCCCGGCTCGGTGCCCCCACCGCGCCGGACGCCTGGGACTCGCGCGGGCCTCGGCGCGGCTTGGGAGCCTCGGACGCTGCTGCTGCTGCTGCTGCGCCGGCGCCGGCGGCTGTGCGGGGCAGTGGACGCCGGCGAGCCCGCTCGCCGCTGCTGCCCCTCAGGCCCCGCCGCCGTCTTCCATGGGACTGCCCCAGGAGCTTGGCCTCAGCCAGGCGTCCGGGGCTGCCCAGGAAGTGCCCACCTGCGCTGCTGGACGACTTGTTCGCAGCGGAGGTGGGGTTTCGGCGTCCCTGGGGTTCCCGGAACTCGTGGTCACAAAGCTAAGGGATGCGTGCACTTGAGTTGTACAAATTATTAGGAAGTTGCGATGATAGGCACATGGGGTCGGCAGGGCTCAGTGCCTGCCCTGAGGGCTGCCTGTTCCATGCGAGACACAAGCTCCCTTTCCTGCTTCTGTGTGCACTGCTGGGTTTCCCACCCTTACAGTATGGGTGCATTTTCCTCTTCAACCTCAGCTCATGCCTCGTTGCCCTGTACTGCAGAACATACCTGTTGGTTGAAAAGAGGACGTTTTTCAGATACTTAAGCGCCCCTGTATTTGTTTGTTTGTTTTTTAAGCAGGTACTCAGTTTTTGTGAGCAAGGAAACGGTGTATTTGTCTTCTTGCATTCTGCTTATTCATTGAAGCCCTTCCACTCGTTGGAGTACTAATTTTTAAAAAATTTGCTGCCCCAAATTTTAGCTTTTCCAAATGTGCATTTTCATGTCCTTCCCTTCTCTTACTGACCAGAAAGTCAGAGAGGTCAGAGCAGGTTGATTTCTTTAAGATGGGTAATTGTTTTTACTAAGCCATGGCTTAGTAAATAACTCCAGTAACAACATAGCTTTTATTACCACATATAAAAAACTACCCCTTTCTTTATTGTGTTAGTTTCATTGCCTCCTCCTCTAATTTTGGTGTGCTCAGTATTCACCACCTTAGCTTCACAGGTCTAATTTTGACGTCCTTGTAGGAATGCCTTTCATCCTATGAATGGTTTTATGAATACACCTTTCTTTTCCAGTGCTTTTAAAACGGTCTTACTCATATCTCAGTGAGAGGCGGGAAGTAAAGCACTACTTATTTTTGGTAGCTGGTGACTCTATCATTTGTTGAATACAGTGAATGTTCAAGTTTTTAAAACACCTTACAGTAAAAGCTTTTGAGGAGTATCTAGTGTTGGGTGGGGGGTTCGTGGTAATGAGTTTTAACTGTAATGAATTTTTATATTCATAATTTTTGATCACCCTACGTGTGTGTCATGGACACTGATTCCTACCTATGGGGGTACTCTCTGGGTGTGCTCTCTGCCTGCCTGTGGCAGTACCACATTGCTCTGGTAACTCTACTGCTCTACTTTAGTAGAGTTACTAATGCTTTCATATTATAGCCATCACTAAATATTTTTACTGGGAGCAAGTTGAATCCCTTTCTTTATACGTTACCCCACTTTAAAGTTTCTTGGCAGAACTTATTTTCTTGTGTTTTTTGGTACCGGGAATCAAACTCAGGACCTTGAGCCTGCCAGGCAAGCGTTGTGCCACTGGGTTGTAAACCCGGCCCTCTTGGTGCTTCTTAAAGTTGATTTTTTTAGTTTGACTCTCTTGTGGTCATTTTGAATTAATAACCATTGTTAAATAAATCCCTTCTGTTGCTCAATTAGCAGCCACCAGCACCACATAGAGCTGCTCTCCAGGGTTGTACACTGAGAAGCAGCATGAGTCAAAATCTACATGTCTTCTGACCTTGTGTTATGCTTTATTATGTTTAGGGTCAGTATTCGTGAGCTACAAGAAGGATCTTCTGTACCTGGTTTCACCAGTTACGAGGTATAGAAGTGATTTCTGAGATAAGCTCATGTCCATTTGTATTTTACCAACTTATTTTATTTGTATTTTACCAATTTATTGTATCCCAGATACAATAAATTTGCATGTGTTGCTTTGACCCCTAAAAACTATTAGATCATGTCATTCTTTTAAATTAAGCGATACAGAAATAGCAGAAAGAGAAATGTTGTGTATGCCTGTCAGTAGCCTTGTTTTACAAGATCATTGTATAATTTGTTCTTGCTTTCCAGATGTAAAAATACATTAGTCTATAGCAATTTGATAGCTGGAAGCATACCATATATAATTTTATACAGCTTCTACTTAGTAATAATTGATGTTTATCTTTTTATCTTTCTCATATATATGTAGGACATCATTTTTAAAAAGTTTTCTGGTATTTCATTGTGGGACCACTTCAAAATTTAACCAGTCCTCTGTTAATATATAGGCTATTTCATATTTATTTCTATATAAACAAAATTACAACTGGGCATAGTGGCACAAACCTATACACTTAGGTGACTAAGGCAAGAGTATCAGTGTTGGAGGCCAGCCTGTCAAGATCTGCCTAAAGTACATAAGCAAGACTCTTATCTCAGAAAACAAAAAAGAAAAAAAACCTTACAGATTCATTTTTGTATATCTGCCATTACCTTTAGTTTCATTTTCATAGTGTCAGTTATCTTCAGTCATTCTCAACCCAGAAATATTAAATGGAAAGTTCCAGAACTAAATATTTCATATGTTTTATATTGTGTACTCTCCTGAATACAGTGCGGTGAAATGTCATGTCTCCTTGCTCCGTGAATCATGTGCATCTGTGCTGAATCTACCACCCACCTAGTAGTCATTTATTAGCATTTATGATTTTCAGATTAACTGTCATGGTTTTGTAGTACTTGAATTAAAGTAATCCTAACTTTGTTTAATAATCGCCCCATAGGCCAGGCAACAGTAGTAACACTTGAAATAAATCAGACATACCAAAGAGAGGCCACCAAGTGCTTCTGTTAAGTGAAATGATTGAAGTTTATCACAGGTATATAGGCATAAGAAAAAACTGCACATTTAGGTTGCTCTACTCTGCATCTACTGAGATGTTAGATACTGATTTTAGGCATCTACTGAGAGTCTAGAAACATGCTGTGTAAATAAGGAGAACAGTTTATATATGTGTGCAGGTTTGTTTATTTCTTTAGTGTAAATACTTAAATTTCTGGGCCCAAAGCTATAAACTTATTTTAAATTCTGACAGAATTTGCTATAGTTCTTTTCAGAAAAGTTGATAATAAGAATCAAATTATATAATTTATCAGAATGTTTTTCTTTGGTCATATCATTGTCATAAATGGTCAAGAGACCATTTATATGCCCTCCTTGCACACCAAGAGTTCCATGGATGCTGGCAGGAGACATGAGAGCACAGCAGTAGGGCCGGCGGTATAGCTCAGCCGACTAAGCGCTTGCTTAGGTAAGCGTAGGGACCAGGGTTCGATCCCTGCTTCCGCTTGCCGCGCCGGCCCCGCCTTCGGGTGCGCTGAGCCTGCGATTGGAGTCCGGGCGTGGTAATCCCAGCACTAGGGAGGCAGAAAGCAGGAGGATCACTATGAATGTGGGCTGCATAGTGAGACCCTGTGGACAAAA
>PVKA01020277.1:5777-41753 GCA_004027165.1 Ctenomys sociabilis | reverse complement strand
AGCTTTCGAAAGACATTCTTAGAAGGTGTCGGCTCCTGACTACAGCTGAGAAAATGTCCCTTGAAACTCAGAAAAAGAGACTGGCTACCCAAAATCACCACCTAAGAGTGTCTCTGGAGAAAGGGGAGAGTGCCATGGGTTTACTCCAGGAAGAAGCTGAGAAGCTGAGAGAGCAGATTCGAATACTAGAAGAGAAAGGTTTAAATGCTGACTTAATCCTAGAAAATCAGAAGCTCAGACAGCATTTGGAGGATGCAAAGCAGAAGACACACAAGTTCCTTAATCAAAGGGAGCTTCTATTGGCAGAAGCACAGACACTGCGGAGTGAGCTGGAGCGAGAACAGAAAGTGGCGGCATCTCTGCGGGAGGAGATTCTGCAGCACCAGCCTGGTTGGTGGCAGGCCAAGCCTGGTTCTTACCAGGAGGAGGAGATGGCAGGGTTACGGGAAAGAGTCTCGGAGCTGGAGCAGAAGCTGAGCTTGGAGCAGCAGCGCTCTGACCTGTGGGAAAGACTCTATGTCGAAGCCAAAGACCAGAATGGAAAGCCAGATGCTGGGAGACAGAAAGGCAGCAGAGGACACCACAGGGTGAAGAATAAGTCAAAGGAAACATTTTTGGGAACAGTTAAGGAAACTTTTGATGCCATGAAAAATTCTACCAAGGAGTTTGTGAGGCATCATAAAGAAAAAATTAAGCAGGCTAAAGAAGCTGTGAAGGAAAATCTAAAAAAGTTCTCTGAGTCAGTTAAATCCACTTTCCGACATTTTAAAGATACCACCAAGACAATCTTTGACAAAAAGGGCAATAAAAGATTTGGGGCTACCAAAGAAACGGTGACTGAAAAAAAAACCCCGGTATTTAGTGATTATTCACATCCACAGCCTAAGGCACCTTCCCCAAGCCAGAAGCCCCGCAGCCCTACGCAGAGGGACCGAAAGAGGGAACAGCCCACTCCTCGGCCAGGGCCCAAGGGAACCACATGTGTCTACAGGGATAGTGGTGCTTATGGCAGACGAGGTTGTGAGTCTTCCAGAGAGGCTGCTGAAAGCACTCAGGAAGAGCCTTTTAGCCCTTGCAGCACGGTGGTGAACCCTGTACTGGTGGGTGAATTTAGGCAAATAATTAGAAGATACTTATTAAAAGAACTGCATGCATTTCACCATTGGGAAGAACTTAATGAATTCATCAATCAGTTTATCGTTAATGGTCTCTTCACAAATAGCCAGCAGATCTTCGCAGACTTCATTAATGATGTTAAGGATTATCTTAAAAGCATAAAGGAGTATCAAGTAGATCACGGTGTGTTTGAGAAGCTGGATGGATATATATGCAGATACTTGGCTGGCAGTCTACCCGCCCCGCACAGACCCAGGTCGGTTTACATAGAACCACGTCTCTATAATAGCTTCTAGCTCTTGGCTGTGGGGTAATTTTACCACTGACAAGTGTCTTAGAAGGTTACTGTTGTAATACAGAGACTTACTTTATTACTCTGAAAGCTTAGAATGGAAAGGTACAGCATTAAAATTATAAGTATTTCAAACAGAAAATTCCATAAATATCATCAATGTTACTTAAATGATTGTTTTATCTTAAAAATCAGATAAGGTCATATAAATCCTATCTTTTTTTTTTTTCTTTTTGTCTTTTTGAGACAGGGTCTCCCTATGCATTTCAGGCTGGCCTTAAGCTCATTTTGTAGCTCGGACTGGGCTCGAACTCACAACAATCCTCCTGCCTCAGCCTCCCGAGTGCTGGGATTATAGGCATGTGTCACCAGACCCGGCATAAATCCTATCTTTGATAATTTTGTTTCACTATTATTTATACGAAAAAATAATTGCCATGTGACAGTATCTTTAACTTTCTTGTATGCTCACCTTCAGAGTGGGCATTGTACATTTTACTCTGAAGTCAGAAAAGCTTATAGTTGGCAGGCCTTCTGCCCCTGCTATTGTTATTCATAGGCCAGGTAGTTAGCTAGGATTTCCTACCACACTGTAGTGCTGGCAAGGGCAGTGGCACAAGGAAGCCCAATTTCCTGGGTGCGTATTGCAGTTACTCTATCCACTGTCATCTTTTTATTCTTAACATGCAATCCTCCTAATATTCAGTGTCACTTACCTCTGAGATACATTTGTATATTTATGAATAAATGCAGCGTGTCCACAAAATGATGAGCTGGATTTGGTGTCTTTAGTCACTGGGCAGAGGGCAGGCTGTGAGGAGGAAGCAGGCTGTCTGCATGAGAAGTAGCCTTGCACTGATGTGGATTTGTGGTGCCCCTGAAAGAATGAGCTCTGCAGACAGGTGTTTACTCGAAAGACCTGGCAGTCCTGGTGAGAAGATTCGGGCCCTAAGGGCCTTGCCTTACACTGTGCAGGGCATCCCACAGTGAGTGGGGCCCAATCTTAATGCCACTCAGTCCGGGGCACAGTGGAGCCAGAGGTCAGACTAGAGGTGAGGGCTGATGGACTCAAGCTGGGCAGCAGATGGATGGGAGGGCCACAAAGAGCAGAGCTGCATTGGAGAGGAACAGTTGCCAGGAGGGTGCTGTGATGCCCAGCAGTGTCATGCAGGGCATGTGGGGAGCTAGGGACAGCAGGGCAGGGTCTGGTGCTGTGAGCTGTGGCTCCACAGGACGCAGTGTGCACAAGGCCACAAAAAGGCTGTACTGATGTACCCTGACATATTGCCATGGGCCAAGCAAAGGTGCAGCAGGGAGAAGGGCAGCTTGGCTTGGGAACCGAGGGACAGCGGTGGCCATTGAGCCTCTGCACCAAGGGGTGACTGTACCAAGTGGGACAATGGGAGCCTGGTCCAGGTTGGGGCAGCCACTATACACACTGGGAGGAGGGAGAGTGGGTGGCTTTTGGTGAGAGGCAGGGACTCCTGCTGAGGGGCTTTGTGCAATGGAAGGAAAACCCATGCCACATTGCCTTGTCACATTTCTATGCTTTGAGCATTTTATCTCTTGCTGGTAGTGATATATGTCTTTTTTTTTTTTTCTTTCTGGTTTATGTTGAGAAAAACTCATGGTGATTGTCCTGCTTCAGCCTCCCCAGCGCTGAGATTACAGGTGTGCACACACCTCCGTTTTTTGAGAATAGGTCTGGCATTGAATTATGTATAGTTCAGGCTGGCTCTAAAACTCGGCAGTCCTATCTTGAGTTATAGATATGCACTGCAGTGCCCAGCTAATTTTTCTTTCTGTAGGGTTAAAAAAATGTGGTACCTACATTCATTTACCCCTTTTTTGGTGCCAGTAATTAGAATTATACTTTATATTAACATCCTTTGTAAGTGTTAATATAGTAGGTCAATGGAGATTAAACATTAAAATTGTTTGTAACTTAATTTAAACAAGCTGAACTCTAACATAGATGAAAATGTGTTTACTGCTTTCAGTCGACCTGATAAAAAGCAACGTATGGTAAATATTGAAAACTCCAGGCATGGAAAACGAGCAGAAGCACCTTCAGCTGCAGCCTTATAACAGGGAAGGTAAATGGTATAATAAATTTGGTGGTACTGATGGAAGACATGTGGCAACCTGGAAGTAGAATTGAGGCAGTTGCCTTTTGGTCCTAAATACTAATCACAATTGTGTTAAGTTAGAAAACTAAGACACATGGAAGCTTTCTGCACTGGTTGGTGTTGAAGCCAAGATGGAATTATCGAGAGGCGTTACCACTTTTCATTTTCATGTTTGAAGAGATCATGGCTTCAGAGTAGTACCTGCAGCATCAGTCAGAGGCTTACTGCTGACCTGCACATAGTAGTTTAGCTTTGTTGAAAAAGATACATGTTTGGCACTGGAAAATACAATGGTTTAAGGAAGCCAGGCATGCAGCAGACTTTATGCATGAGCTGAGCCTTCTGTCCAGGCCACCACTGTTTCAGAGCTACAGGAAGTGCACTGTGGTGGGCATCTCTAACCTTTTCCACTTGTTTATGTGTGGGCTTGAGTGTGCTGACCTGGGAAGCTTGCTGCTCTCAGCTTGCTAACTTGTTCTTGTGAAACCCTCTGTACATCTGATTCTAGAAGAAACAATAAAACTACAGCATGAGGAAGTCCACAGGCTTTTATTGGGTTCTAGACATGTTAGCGTGTATCTTTTTGTGATTCTCCAAGCACATGGTGCTCGGCAACCCAGCCTGACCCATGTGGCGCCAACCCGAACTTGCGTTCATAGACATAGATGTGGCTTCCAGTTCGGCCCTCTGGGAAATGAGTGTGGAAGAAAACTGCAGTTCTCTTGTAACTCCTTGAGGTTAGGAAGGTATGGATTTCCTACAAGTAAGTCGCTGTCTTAAGTGCAAGTGCAGACATGCAGAGCAGACATGCAAGCAGACACAGAACCCAGAGCCAGGGTTATGCAGTTGCACTACTTCCCTCTGTGCTACCCCTGGAGTCTTGCTTTGAGCTCCCTCTCCCAGGCCTTCAATTTCAGCCTTTTTTCTTTTTTTTCCCCCCACTGAGGCAGTCTTCCTGAAGTTGGCTACCCTGGGCTCAGTCTGATGACAGTGTCTCAGCCTCCCCGAGTTCTGGTATTATAGGCATGACCCATCACGCCTATTTCTTACTAAATTCCTTCATGGCAACTAATGACCTTGACAGCTACAAACCTGGGACTGATTGGAGGAAACATTGCTAAGTCTGGGGGTGCAGTGCACCAAGGCACGTGGCACTGTCTACCTGCTCCCTGAGCCCGAGGTGAAATACAAACCCAAGTGCTCTTCCCCAAGCTACCCACCTCCTCCAAAGCACTGAAGATGACAAGGTGAGCCGGCAGGGAGGCAGTGTCTGGAAATTCCCTCTGCAGCCAGTCCACGGGGTTGAGGTAGAAGGTGTCTGCCTCATCCAGATAACTGCTCTGCCCAGTCAGGTCCGGAGGGCACTGCAGGAACCGCAGTGGGAGCGGACAGTGCACATGGCTGTGGAAGGCAGCAGAGATGCTGCCTGTCTGCACGAGCACACCAAGAGCATGGTGCCCCCCCTAGTGTGCGTGTGAAAGCTACACTCCTAAGCCCTAGGCAGTGGCAGCTTGGGGCCCTGTGGGTACACCAGGCAGAGGGGTAGGGATTCTCGCTCTCTCCTGTGCTGGAGGGCTCACAGCCTTGAGTTGCATCATAGATGTGCGCCCCTGCGCCCACCCACTTTAAGTTTCTGTCTTCAGCACAGAGATCAGAATTAAGAGGATGGGTCTGTCTTATTCCAGTCAGGGCTCTTCTGGGCTAGGCAGAAGCTTCTAAGAAAGCTAGACCTCACTTGACAAAGACTTTAATGTTCCACTAGAAATGGGGTTTAATTATATTTGTCTGTGAGGTACATACTTTTAACCTAATCTCACAACTCTAATGATTCTATAGGAGGCCCTGCTGTAAAGTAAAAATTCTGAGCAGCAGCTGCCAGCCTTGTACTGTAGAAGCAGCACCAGAGCTTGGCAGGCACACTTCAAGGTTTGAAGCACCGGGCACTGACTGCTGCCACCCCACCTGTCTTCCTGTGGCTCGGCCACTGGCCCTGAGCATAGGGGATCAAGCCCGTCTGCCCCTGCTGAGCCATCATGCTGGAGCTTGTATGTGGCCCTTGGTTCTCATGAGCAATTCCAGTTTTCCAAGTTGTGTATTAATATTTGGCATTATTCCACTATACATTCTCTAAAAATGAGATCCGTGGTTATGCAAAGTGGGTGTGCAAGTAGAGTGCCAACTCTGTACTGCTTAAAACTGGGTTAAGTGTAAATTCACTATAGGCCAGCTGGCCGTACTGTTCCTGTCCCCGCTCAATTCTTTGTATTATTGGGAATGCCCCATTCAATGCATTGGCCTATCTGCTTGCATAGGTGAGGTCTGAAGAGATTAAAGCTGATTTATAGCCAAGACAATAGTTCAACAGTAAATCTGGATTAGAAGCTGGTGTTCTGAAATTAATTCAAAACTATGACAAAAGATATAACGATTATATCAAAGATTATAACAAAGATCAGTGATAACTGAGTTTTGAGCCAAGGGGCTTCTCTACACATGCTGGGCAAGTGCTCTCCCACTGGGCTACCCTCAGCCAAGCCCTTTTAAAGGTATTTCATACCAGTTTAAGTCAGATTTAAGAGTTAAATCATTTAAGTTTTTATTTTTACTATTTACCTGAGTGTACTTGAAACTGAACCCAGGAGAAACCCAGCATTGCTCTGTACCCCTATGTCTTGGTAACTGGCACAGCTTGGCTTAGAACCCACACACCTCCTGCTTCAGCCTCCCAAGAGGGTATAGCCTGTACCACTGTGCCTGGCTGATTTTAAAAAAAAAAATGTGTTATATGGTTTTCATCAACACAGTTCAAACAGGTTTTATCCCTTTTTTTTCCCCCTGGTACTGGGGGTTGGACTTGGGACCTTGTGCTTGCCAGGCAGGCCATCACTACATAAATATGAGCAGGTGTTCAAAGTTTCTTCTCCTTTGGTCAATAATCATTTAACACAAACCCACGAATTATGGCATCCAAAGCGGCCTCAGTACCTGTAGTAGGGCGTTGAGTGGCACGGCATCAGCATGAATGCTGAAGCAAAGGACAGGTTGGCGCTCCCACAGCCGACTTCCCGGAGGTGGCCCATGACGTCAAGGGTACCCCGCTGGTGGACCAGGCCCATGTAGAGGGCAAGAGGCACATTGGACAGAAGCAGGAAGCCAAGCGTGGCCTTCCTCCAGGTATGCAGGCGGGCAAGCGAGTGTCCTGCATGGGTAAGATGCACTGCTGTGGCCAGCTGCCCCAAATGGTGGTCACAGCCAGTGCTGCGCATCCACAGTCACCAGGCTCTGAGCTCTGGGACTGGGGAGTAGAGCACTGCAGACTGGAAGTCCGAGGAGTTTACCATGAGGACTTCTAGAGCAGAGTGGAGTTGGGAACAAAGCTGATGCTGGAGGGGCCATGACAGATGCCTGATTCCGTGCTTTTTCTGGGGAAGTGGGGTTCATGCTTAGACGATTCTGGTTAGATTTTGCCCTCCTAGGATATTTAATTGCACAGCCACTAACACCTGGGTGAGATCCAGGCTCGGATGGTGTAGCTTGGCAAAGCTGGTCAGCATTGCCATAGGGATATATGGCTTGGGTCTTGATAGGAACCTGGGGGCACCAGGATGGCACCACTAACTGGAAACCAAAGGGCACCCCCAAATGCTCAGATAATTGCTTATCTGGGCCTACAAGTTATTTTCTGGGTTTTTGGAGGGGTGGCAGAGCTGGGAGTTCATGTGGCCTCCTGAGGTCTACCCCAGTCTTAATCTGAGACCAAGGTCCTGCCAGGTTACCGAAGTACCCAGGCAGGGTGCTGACCTGTGAACTGCCTGCATCCACCATGCTTGACTTAATGATACCTAGCCTGTACAATGTCTGAAAGAACTGCGAAAACGCAAAGTTACACCAGGGAGTGGCTAGCTGATAAGAGGACCATACACCAATTACAACATGGCCTTTACACTCACACTGCACTTAAGTACATCCTATCCAGCTGACTGATCTGCTAAAATTGGCAGGCTTAAGAACAGCTGTCCCCTCGAAGCCAGTCCCTGTGCCTTGTCGCCCAGTGCTCAAGGGAAGATATGCCTGACTTTGCATGCCATGTACACTAGCTCTGGTCACCCTGGGGTACTAAATCCCTGGTGTGTAATGTGGTTGGCCAGCTCCTGAGCTGTGCATCAGTTGGCCTGAGCACATAGTCCCAGACTTGGCAAGGGCACACATGAGGCTCCCTGCTGGATGAGGTGACCTGTAGCTGAGTCAGCTGGTGGACAGGCGGGCAGGAGTTTGACCTGTGCTTGGTGCTATAGGCAATACTGTTGGAGTGGCCTGTGTGCAGCCTGCGTTTGCAGGGACTATAGAAAACCTAATTGAGAAATTCTGTTCTTTATTCCACTGTACACTGGAGAACCCTTCCACTCCATGATTTTGGTTTTTGAGCAAGGGTCTGTGCCTTACAGTCATGATTCTCCTGTTTTAGTCTCCCCAGTGCTGTGATTATGGGCAGGTACTGCCAGCCTTGGTTACCAATCCTCTTTCCTGTGGTACTGGGAATGAACTCCTAACTCGGCAGCAAGCTCTGTCTCCAGAAGTCTCATCATTTTCAAAGTTTAAATTTGCCACTCTGCCCTCTATCTCTTAAGTGTGGGCCCTTCCTCTGTTGGGGCGGCAGTTGGGTCCATTAGGCATCAGTGCTGACAGGAAAAGAAGCAGGGATCGGCTTGGCCTGGGACTGACAGAGCAGCAGTCTATGAACGAGACTGTAAGAGTTGGGCTGCCGTCCCCAAAGGTAGACACTGTTTGCCTCATGAGAAGCCAGTGGCCGGGCCATAACAGGCATGTTGGGGGTCCCCAGCAATTTAGATAGGAGCTGAAATACATCCAGGCAGTGGCCCCTGCAGAAGAGCTGGGAGGGACCCAGGGAAGCCCATTCTTAATAGGATGACCACCAAGCTCAGTATTAGGAAAATGGTAGTTAAATCTGAGAAGCTGTGCCATTAAAGAACCCTGGCTCCATAGCAGTGTAGAGACAGTGTGGGTTAGCCTCAGCTGGCAGGCCTCATTGGAGCAGAGCTTAATTACTGAATCAGGAACCGCTGTGCTGGGTCCCCTTCTTCACTACCCCCTCTGTTCCTAACTGGCCTAGTCCTGATTGTGCTGACTGAAATACAGGGCAGAAAAGAAAGTTCATTGTCAAGGTGGGCTGCAAGTTCACCCCAGACAGAAAAACTGATGTCTAAGCCTACAGCTACAGAGCCAGCAAGGCAAGTTTGTGAGTGCAGGAAGACCCTGCTCAAAGTCTACCCTCAGGGGGCATAGCTTCTGTTCTGAAACAGGACCTTGCTAGTTGCTAAATGCAGGCTGTCTCAGCTTCCTGAATAGATTACTGGGGTGTGCCACCACACAGACTAGGCTACTATGTTTTAATGTGGTGAGAGTGGCTGAGATTTTTCATGGTTACCTAACATCAGGTTACAAAGATCAGAACAGAATAAGACCATGATCCAAGGTGCAATTGCCTTCTAATGCTAGGTAGGTGGCCAGGAAGAGCCAGGTCATCCACCCTGAGCTGCTCTGCCTGGGGTTTGCACCCACATGCAGCAGGCTTTTGTATACTCAGAGCCACTGTCTGCAGGCCTGAGCAGCCACCAGGAGAGCTGGGCAACCCCCAGGGGTCGGGTCTCTACCCTGAGGCCAGGCCCAGGCCATCAGGTCAGCTGTGTGCTGCGATGAGGGTTCTGATAGCTTGGTCACCATGCACCTTGTGTAGGAACAGTTCCCAGGAGAATTGAGGAAACCTAGACTGAAGAGGAAGCAGACAGAGCTCCTAAGTTAACCCTACATGTCTATCTGCTACTAGTCTGCCACAGTGGATATAATGGTAACTTCAAGTGCTTGTAAAAACTTTTTGAACTCTAAAGCAAAGGGCTGGGGATGAGGCTCAGGGGTAGAGCTCATGCCTTATGTGCACAAGGCCTTGGGTTCTATCCCCAGCACCTAAATAAATAAATAATCGGAAGTGAGGTGGGCATAGTGGCACACACCTGTTATCTCAGCACTCAGCAGGCTGAGGCAGGAGGATTTCTTCAAACTTGAGACCAGCCTGGGCTACAAGGTGAGTTCAAGACCATCCTGATGTGCACAGCCAGACCGTCACAAATGTGCAATGATTTGTAAATGGGCCCCCTACACCTAAGACTGCCAAGTGACTGCTCAATGGTGTAGAGCAAGACAGTCAAATGCAGGCTCTGGTTCTGCAGAGCCCACCGTCACACACACACACATGCACCTGCATCCAGGCGCATAGGCTGGTTGGAGGCCACCCTGGGCCCTGGGTTTGGGAGTGAAGAGTTAGAGACCTAGCTCCCCCTGTCCCTTTGCACCAGTCCTTGCTGGTTGCTCCTTTCCTTCTCTTCTTTCCCAAGGCAATTTTTTTTAAAAGGTCCTAGTATTTTAAAGAAGCCAAGAATCATTTATTCTGAATTAAACTTGAAGTTAAGAAAGCTTAAATCACAGTTTTCCCAAACTAAAATAAAATTTTAGTTTCCTGATGTGAGTTAATTAAAAAAAAAAAAGTCACAAGTAAAAAACAGCAAAGAACTCTTGGAAAAATGGAGAAAGAGCCAATACAGTCAAGGGAGTGAATTACTTTAAAAACTGCATTGGGCTGGGGATTTGGCTCAGTGGTAACAGTACTGACCTGGCAAGCCTCAAGTCCTGAGTTTGATCACAGTAGCCCCCACTACATTGCCTTGGTTTTAACTGGGTCAGCATTCTGTGGATAAAAGCACTAACAACTCTTTTTGACAGCTATAAATGTGTTTTTTCCTTTGTGACAATGAGGGCCCTTATAGTTCAGCCATAAATTTGAAATGCCTATTCTAAAACAGTCCTACTTTTTTAGTGAGATTCCTAAAAACACTACCAAACAGTGGTTGACATTGGCTCTTCAAAGATGTAGGAAAAAGCATTCATCCTTTTCAGGCTCATTCTATATAATTGTTTTCTACATTAAACAAAACCACTTACCACACAACACCATACAGAGCGGTAAGACTGGATAGATAAACCTGAATTCTTTGTGGCCCAATATGCTATAATAATAAAAAAATCAAGAGAAAACATCTTATATCACATGGTTTAAATTAATGTATTTCAAATGAAATTCCAACAATCTGTTTCTGACTAGAATATTGGTTTTTTTTTTTTTTTTTTGGTACCAAGGATTGAACTCAGGACCTTGTGCTTACCAGGCAGGAGCTTATGCTGTTGAGCTATCTCCCTAGCCCCTAGGGCTCGATTTTTCTTTTTTTTTGTGGTACTGGGGACTAAACTCAGGACCTTGTGCTTGCCAAGCAGACACTTACTCTGAACCATCGCCCCAGCCCTACAACTGGATTTCTTGATCTAGGTGTCATCCCTCCTTACATGGGGACTCCAGTGCATCCCAGCTAACAGCCACATGATACCTTGAGGCGCTGGGGGTTCAGGAGGTGTGACCCAGACTAACAGCAGCATGGCCCAGACAGAGGCCCTAGCTTCTCAGAGCAGTGAGTTGGGGGCAGCAAAGCCCAAATGCTTTCGCTAGACACCGAAAGGCTTTGGACATCAAACTTGATGTGGCCACATCCCAAAGGTCTGATGTACTAAATCTGATCTCGGGCTCTAAAGAGTTCTATTAGCAGTCCTGTTAAAAAGTACTCAAGGGCTGGCCAAATAGCTCAGTGGATTAAAGTGCCTGCAAGCAGGCACAGGATCAAATCCATCCTGTTAAGGTGTCTTAAAACTGGCTCATTGATATTTGTACTTCAAAAAAAAAAAAAAAAAAAAAAAAATACATATGTTATATATGTCACATACTTAATGTCATGTCATATATTTAAAAAACTTATGGAAATGTTAAAACAAAAAACAAAACAAAACAAAAAAAAAAAAAACAGGCACAGGGGACCTGGGGTTTGATCCCTGGGCCTGCCCAGCCAGCCCTGCCCCCAGGGTGCACTGAGACAGCAATTGAGACTGGGTGCGCCTGTAATCCCAGCTCTTGGGAGGCTGTAAACAGGAAAATCAATTCTAGTAGTGAGACCTTGAACACCCTGTAGACCCTTTCCTAAAATTAAAAAAAAAAAAAAACCCTCAAATTTGGAATAAGGATACAGACCTTTTTATTTCAAAACAGTATTTCACTAGCCCTCGCTTGGTCTTTCAAGTTTTTGTAGTTTCTACTTCTCCAGAGCAGTCTAGAATTCTCAGTGACAGTACACAGCTGTCTGCAGCACACATGCCATGGGTTCCCACTGCTACTCTGGAGCAAAGAGCCCATGTTCAGCTCCTTAGAAATAAGGTGGGAGCCCTGTCACTGAGCCCCCATGTGGTTTTTGCTGCTCATGGCACAGGGACAAGAGGTTCAATTTTCTTCTCTTCAGTGGTGCTGAGGACACAAGCTGGCCTGGACATGCCGGGCAAGTGCCCCTAAGCTGAGTTCACCCACCCGTCCCAGCCTTACCTCCTGGCAGTGTCCTGAACCCCAATACTGGGCTGGTGGTCCTACCTGTACACGAGCAGCGTCCACAGCACAGTCACTAGGAGCGGCCTGGTGTGCTTCGGGGCGCAGAGGCAGCCGTGGAGGAAGAAGGGCAGGTGGGGGCCCAGGATGGCCGGGAGCCCCTGGCTGAGGTACCAGTGCCATGGGTGGGAGCCATAGAAGCTGCCTGAGCCCTGCACCACGTTGAACCTCAGGAAGCTGAGCTGCACCAGTGTCCACTGTGGTGCAAGAAGAGATGGCAGTCAGCCCTGGGCATTGGTCTGCGGTCTGGGACAGCATGGGTCTTGAGGCATAGTAGGGGTGCCACACCAGGCTGTGGTGTCCACTTATAGTCCTGCCTGCACCTACGTGGAATCACCCTTGCCTTCCCTTCTAACTCCTAATGCATTCTCAACTTGTGAATTGCTAGCATGGAGACTTGAGAGTTGCTTTCCAACAAAGAACCAGGGAGGCAAGGTCCAAAGCTCACCTGGGCCCCACAGCCACTGCTACAGAGCTGGACTGCAAACTATGGGTGTACAGCCCAGAGCAGCCAGAGGGAAGGCAAGCAAGCCTATAACCCCAGCATTCTGGGAGGCTGAGGCAGGAGGGTCGAAAGCGTAAGACCAGCCTGGACAACTCAGTGACTCTCAGACTTAGTCTCACTAAAAGGTGTTAGGGGCTGACAAGGGTGTAGTGCGGGAGGCCTAGCACTGCAAGAGGGAGGTGTTATTTGCACTTATGAGACAAAACTCTCAATCTAAAGGACTAAGGAATAGGAGATTTTGATTAATATGACTTGTGAATGACAGAATCAAATGAAGTCTTTAAGAAGTTAATCTCACAGGGCGTGGTGGCCATGCCTATAATCCCAGCACTTGGGAGGCTGAGGCAGGAGGATTGTTGTAAGCTCAGACCAGCCTGAGCTACAAAGTGAGCTTACGGCCAGCCTGAACTGCATAGTGAGACCCTGTCTCAAAAAGACAAAAAAAAAAGTTAATCTCGCCTGCTGTCCCCCAACAAGAGTGCAAGTCTGCTCCCTGCATTCAATGGACTCTTCCAAAACCCAGTGAACAGCGCATGGCAGAAGCACAGCAAGCTGAGCCTGGAACACAGCCAGTCTTTATGATTAGATCCTGTGTGCCTTTTAAAGGTTTGTTCTGAAATACTGGGGGATTAAAAAACTAAGCTTGAGCTCTCAGTGCCATTAATGATTAGAATAAAAACTGCTGCCAGCTTAATTTATTTGTACTTACTTGGCCAAAAAAAATACGATCAATTATCAGAGACAGACTCAGAGTTACAAATCTGGAAAACAAAACAGAATGGCAATTCAGTCTGGTCCTGTTGAAGTCTAGTGCCGCTTTTAGTGTCCTGCAAGGAAGGCCCTGGAATGAGGATCCACACCCTCCCCACACACACATGCAGTGAAAGACCTCTCCTTGAGAAGATGGATTTAGCCAGGCGTGGTGGCGCATGCCTGTAATCCCAGCACTCAGGAGGCTGAGGCAGGAGGATTGTTGTGAGTTCGAGACCAGCCTGAGCTACAAAGTGAGCTTAAGGCCAGCCTGAACTGCATAGTGAGACCCTGTCTCAAAAAGACAAAAAAAAAAAAAGAAGATGGATTTAAGCAGACTTCCTAAAATAAACATGCTAGCCGTGGTCACACAACAAACTACCCCACTTAACATGGCGTAGCTGGCCATGGAAGTCAGGCCCAGGCTGGCAGGACCCATACTGCGGTCTCCTCGGAAGCACGCAGGCTTTGGGCTCTGGCTGCACAAGCCTGGTGCTGTGCTATGCTGCGTACATTGTGCTGTGAGCCCAAGGGACCCCTCTGAATGCACCTGTGCACAGGCCTCTGTGTTCAGCTGTGGGTGCGGGCCAGCCACTACCTGTCACACTGCAGCTGTTGCCTCCATCTGAGTAGGCAGCATCAACAGCTACAAAACTAAGTCTCCAAGCTGCTCCAGAAGGTAGAACTGGCTCCACCGTTCATGCAGGGGCACCCAGCCCTGGCATCCTAATGGCGTTGCTCAGTATGTGGACCACCCTTAGGGGAGCCAGCCAGCATACAAGGCCTGATGTGCCACCTGCTTGGGCCCTCGCCTTCCCCATGCTTTGCAGTGTCTGGGTTGAGACCCTGCACACTCCTGGGTGTCTGATGTTTCTTTTTTTTTTTTTTGTCTTTTTGAGACAGGGTCTCACTATGCAGTTCAGGTTGGCCTTAAGCTCACTTTGTAGCTCAGGCTGGTCTTGAACTCACAATAATCCTCCTGTCTCAGCCTCCTAAGTGCTGGGATTATAGGCCTGCACCACCATGCCCAGCTCTGTCTGATGTTTCTTGAAGCCACTGTGAAGGGTTTGCTAGCCCTACACCTCACTGTAGACTGCAGGTTATCTCCAGACTCTGTGCCTGGCTCTTCTGTTAGAAGTGCTGTTCCCATTCGCAAGGGCTGCCAGGTGTTCATTTCCTGAGGGTGCTGACCCTGAACGAGACCATGGCTCATAGCTGGCCCACAAGCATCCACTTCCTGAAACTTGAGTCCACACCACTCCCAACACCCACACCCACTGGCTCTGCCTGCTTGGGGCCTAGGCCGCAGTGCCAGGACTGCAGTGCACCCCCCATGTTGGGCAGAAGCTCTGAGGGTAGAGGCCACAACTGAAGATACAGGCCTCTCACACTACCGCCAGTCTCACTTGCAGCCACTGGACCAGCCCAGTCCATCCCAGCATCTCTTATGCTTCTTGTCTCCTCTGCTATGGAGGAGATACAGGCAGGTGATACCCTAGAACTGGGGTCCCGAGGTCCAGTGGGAGGGCCTGTTAGAGTCTGCATGGAATGCAAAAGCAAGCATCTCTACAATATAATTGAGAAATACTTTGGAAACAAAGCATGGGGCAATTCTAAGCTAGAATTGTGAAGAATCAAGTAAACATTAAAATATAAGCAGTATCGCAGACGTAAAAATACACATTTAGAGATGCTCTATTTCCTTGGCATGAGAGTGCTCACAGCATCAGAAGATTCAATTACTAACTGAAGGCTGGGCCTGGAATGCACGCCTGTTATCCCAGCACTCTGGGAGGCTGAGGCAGGAAAATTGCAAGCTCAAGCCCAGCTGAGTAACTTAGCAACTTGGAGACCCACAAAATAAAAAATTAAAAGAATGGAAATATGCTCAGCACAAAGGCCCTGAGTTCCTAGCACCACTGAAAAACGGGGGGCCAGGCAGATAGCTCAGTAGAATAAGCACTTGCCTGGCAAGTGCAAGGTCCTGAGTTCAATCCCCCGTACTGCAAAAAAAGAAAAAGAAAAAAGAAAAAACTCCACATGCCAAAACGTAAGCCCTTTCTACCACCACATAGCCAGGCTTACCCGACGGGTAAAAAGCTGTGCAGAATGAGACGGCGCCTCTCCTGCTCCTGCCACACGTGCCTGAGGAGCAGCGGGACCCAGGGGACGAGGGCCGTGGGGCGGATGAGGCAGGCCAGGGCTACCAGGGAGGTGTACTTCACACTGCACAAAGGGAGAGATGAGGTGGTCGCATAAGGTTACTCCATCCACACTGTGAGGTAAGTTTTTTTTTTTTTTTTCAGGACCCTGCGCTTGCCAGGCAGGCGCTTATTCTGCTGAGCTATCTCCCTGGCCGTAGGTAAGTTTTCAAACATTAAACATTTTGCCAAGTATGCTGGTACACGCTTGTGTTCCAGTTATCTGGGAGGCTGAGGCAGGAGGGTCACAAGTTTTAGGCCAGCCTGACTCACGTGAGAGTTTGAGGCCAGCAAGATCCTGTCTCAGAACAAAAAACAAAAGCCCCACACCACCCTAAAAAGCTATTCCTCAGACGGGTGAGGTCTAGCCTACTGCAGAGGCAGTTGCAATGTGGGCCGATCCTGAGGTACTGGCCTCCCCGAGGAGCCCAGATGCAGGACTGGCTGTATCTGCTGCTGCTGAGGTCAGAATGCTGTGTGGTAGACGCCCAGCTGGGCCTTCCCCACTGAACTAACCCTAGAACCAGGGTTTTAACAGATTTCAGTTTTAGAAACTGCCCAGGCAGGAGCTTACTCTCTCGTGCAGGAGGCAGAATCCGGCTGCACTCATGATGCAGACTCCTCCCCACTGCCCGCAGTGGAACCCCTGGGGTGCAGGGTGAGACCCTGACCTGGACAAGTCTCTGCCTGCCTGAGCACTACCAAGCTTGGCCCTCTTCCACCCTACTGCTGCTGCAGCCAGGTTTTGCAGGCACCTCCTTCATGTCTGTCCACCTGACCTCTGAGGACCTCATCCGCTGGGGCCTCTGCAGTGCTCCCCTGGCGGCCCATCTGGGGTGATCTTGCTGTGTGGAGGAGGGGTTGCTGCCATGCCCTCCATGCTGTATACACTGCCCAGTCTTGCTCCTCTCAAGGTCTTGTTAAGCTGCCCAGGCTGGCCTTGAATTTAGGTGCCTCCTGAGAAACTGGGGTAACACACCTGAGCGAGGCTAGAGGTCTGGCTTCTTCCCTTGCAGTATATTCCAGCAGAACATCCTTATCTTTTGTAGTGCTGGGTTCAAGCCCGGCTTTACATGTGCTGGACAGGCACTTACCCTGAGCTATATTCCAGCCCTGAGCATCTTCTGAAGTGCACCACTACCACAGCCAGCATCCTGTGCTCCCTTGGACTGGGCTTAACCCCATGCAGGTGCCCCTCCAGCCTCCCCCATGCTCAACTCAGCTGCTTTGGATGGGGCTCCAGCCCCTCCCAGGGCCTCTGCCAGGTCACACGAAGGTGTCTTCCCTTACCCTTCCCTCCACGCTTGGCCTGCCCTATGGGAGCCAGGAGAGCACATTACGGTGCTCACTAGGGCTGTGCCTGTTCTCCCCTCCTAAGCCCCCTCCACTATTTCACTACAGATCCCCAGGGTGCTAGCAGCTGCATCTTCCCTTCAGGCCACCCTGACTATGCTCCTCCATTAGTGCCTGCAGCTCTGGACAAATTCCCACTCTGAGGCTCTCTTCACTGCGAACTCAGTGTTCTCTGCTTCTGCCAGAATGAAACCCCTTGAGCAGGTGGCAGGTGGCTTCCTGGATGCCAGTGTAATGGTGCCTGCGTTTTTCACACACAGCTGTTAACAGCTCTATGGCTCACCTGTGTGCAGACTTGGTGCCCTCCAGAGGGTAGTAGGAAAGGGCAATTGTTGTGAGAGCAGTCTCCATGGTGTTCGTGAGGGTCCGGGTGCAGCAGTACCATGTAAACCAAGAGCACAGCTGGCAGAAAAACTAAGAAAAACCATGAACATGGAAAAGCTTTGCTGCCTTCTGCCAGAGAAGCCAGCCAGTGAAACACTGCCAAAGCCACAGGAGAGGCAAGGACTTCTGAGTGGCACGGAGACACTGCCTTAAGAGCCGACTGCAGGTTATATCTGTTCATGACTGGGAGTGACATTTTCTGTGTATTTTCGGGGCCCTGCCTTTGAGTTGAATCCCACTCCTCATTCATGAAAGGCTTGGCCTTTGCTGGTGGTCTTTCCAGAGGCCTGGAGCTCATAACCAGATTCTCCAGCCAACATTCCTCAAGATGCCTCACAGACAACTATTTTGACTTTTTATTGAGGCC
Source organism: Ctenomys sociabilis (assembly GCA_004027165.1). Taxonomy (NCBI): domain Eukaryota; kingdom Metazoa; phylum Chordata; class Mammalia; order Rodentia; family Ctenomyidae; genus Ctenomys; species Ctenomys sociabilis. The sequence goes on along the minus strand of PVKA01020277.1, from coordinate 24,105 downwards.
AGTTTGGTCTGCCACTCTTTTTTGCTTGTTTGTTTCAAAGGCAGGGACACCTTACATAGTTCAGTCTAGCTTGGAGCTCACTTTGTATCCCAGGCTGGCCTTCAATTCATCTTCCCCCAATTTTCCTGCCTCAGCCTCCCGAGTGCTGTGATTACAGGCATGTGCACCATGCTCAGCCTCCTATTTCCCAGAAATTTTGAGAAGGCATTATTAAATTTTAATTTAAACCCTAAATTAATAAACTAGATTGTGGAAGAACAGGCAATCAAAAACACAAGTAGAAGTGTACAAAGCAAAAGCTTTAAACAGGGCTGGGTAGATGGCTCAGTGGAATAAGCACTTTGCTGGCAAGCACAAGGGCCTGAGTTCAATCCTGGGTTCCACCAAAAAAAAAAAAAAGCTTTAAACATAACTTGTTAGTTGAGGCACCATGTTAAACACTTGATACTAGCTTATTGCCTCTTCAAACATTCCTTAAAAACACTCCAATTTTCAAAAAGGTAGAAGCACTTCCCAAAGTGGAAAAACCTCATGCTGCCACTGGGAGAAAGGATTTCAAAGGCAATCAGACCTCTGTCATTCTCAGGCATGCAAATATAGGTACAAAATAGGAGCTGAGGCTGTACCTGGAGCTAAAGCCACAAACCAGCCTGTATTATTTATTTGTTTTTATGTATTTAGTACAGGGTCTACAGGGTTTCACTACATAGATCGGATTCATAGTGATCCTCCTGTTTTCAGCCTCACAAGTGCTGGGATTACAGGTGCACGCCACCATGCCCTGTCTTAGTCTCCATCTCCATGTGACCCAGGGTGGGGCTGGCACTCACGCCAGGGATCAAACCCTGGTCCCTCCATCTGCCTAAGCAGGCACTTTAATCCGCTGAACTATCTGGCTGGCCCTAGCCTGTGCTTTTGAAATGTGAAAGTATATGCTGCTTGCAGATATATGGCTTTATAGCAGAAGTGTGTAGGTAACCGCATTTCTTGGAATTTGGGTATATGTTCCATTAGAAATAGTATCAACATGTGATAGGATTGCTAATTTGGGAAGGAGCCCTGTGAAGGGTAACAGCAGTCCTATGTTCAGACCTGGAACTAGTTTAGTAACAGAGCTGGTATTTCCTCCTTACCTGTGCCCTTCCAGCCCTGTGGCCACAGCTGCAGGTCTCCAGTGTGGAACAAGGGCATCTGCGGGACAGTGCTTTTCGGCCACCTATGCATGCATGCAGGCATGCACGCACTGTCTACACCACCTACCCATGCCATGTCCTATCCTGTCCAGCCAGCAAGAGCTGCCTAGAGCTGGGACTCACCACCCATCCGGCCACTTTCTGGGTCTCCAGTCCCTGCGCCAGCGAGTAGAGCTTCAGATCTGCCACTGCTGAAAGCAGGGCTTGGGTGAGTCGGGGTGTCCAGATCTGCACCAGGTACAGGGAGAGGAAGAGAGGAACTGATCACAGTCCAGGTGGAGATGCCCCAAATAAGCCAGCGACCCAACCACCCATAGAGAGCCTCTCGCAGTCCAAGAGGCACAGCCTGCTCTGCTCTGCAAAAGCAAATGCTGCTCTATGAAGTTACACTAATTTCCCTAAGATACAATAATGGCAATTTTCTGGTCTCGTTTTTGTTTTCATATACATGCACATGTCTACATATGCACATGTACCCTTATGCATTTTCATCAACAGTCTTTTGTGGGCTAGGGAGATACCTTAGCAGTCTAAGTGCCTGCCTGGCAAATACAAGGACCTGGGTTTGATCCCTGGTACAACACAGTGTGTGGGCCAATGAAACTGGGTGTGGTAGTATATACCTGTAATCCCAGCGCTGGGGCATCTGAGCTCCATAGTAAGACCCTATACCAAATAAAGACTAAAAAAGAGTCTTTTTTTTTTTTTTTTTTGCAGTACTGGGGATTGAATTCAAGGTCCCTGCACTGAGCTCCAACCCTAGCCCTTCTGCTTTTTTTGAGACTAGCTCTCATAGTCTCTAAATTGCCCAGGTGTGGCTCGAGCTTGGTATCTTCCTACCTCTAATTCCCACAGTACAACATTATGGGTATCTGCCACCATACCTGTAAGTCTATATTTTAATTTAAATATCCAGCAAACCACTTTATTGAGTTGATTCATTTACATTTATTGCTGAATAGTAGCACATATCTGTCACCTCATGTACTCTGGGGACTGAGGCAGGATGGTGGCAAAATCAAGTCCACCTCAGGCAACATAGCAAGTCTCTGCCTCAGAACGAAGTAAGCAGCTAGCTCAGTGGTGGAGCACCTGCCCGGCAGGCATGAAGGCTCTGGCTTCACCCACAAAACATTACGCCTGCTTCATTAGTATGCATGGATCCCTGGAACCAAGCACTTTCAGTCAGTCAGGCTCCATGCTGAGCACTCGGTCCGGGTGAGGGGGACTGAGTAGGACTGTTTTCTCCAGTTGTGTGGACAGATACAGCTACACAGAGAACTGAAATCATTTCTCCAAGACTGCAGGGCTGCAGTGCTTGGAGCCTACCACTGGGAGGCCTTGTGGGTGGCAGCAGCCTGTGCAGCCACCAGACACATGGAGGGCTCACTGCCTGAAGACCTACCCACAACTGCTCCACAGACCTGGTACTGACAACCTTGGACAGTAAATGCAGAGAATAGCATCCTCAACCCGAGATGAAACAGCAAAATCCCCAAACAAACTAAAGACCGAAGGTCAGATAACCAGTTTACATCAGTGTCTTTGAGAGCTAAAAGACAACCATGGTAATGACTGGCACAATGAAATCTCGTTTTTTCAAAAGGTGTGTCTAATATCGTCCACATGAATTGTGAATTTGTCCTTTTGGTTGAATGGACTTGATTACATAAATGCTGCTTCACATCCTACTGTGAGGGGCTCCTGACACTGAGCTTTCTAGGCCCATCTGTCATGGGGCTGGATCTCTATCTGCCCCCACTCTGTGGCCAACCTTATATCACCAGCTCCTGGGTGGGCCCCTCTGTTGCTAGTGAGCTAGTGCTCAGTTTCCCAACTGTGTCTAGAGGACCTGTCTGTGACTGAGCTGACCAACAGAGGGGTCAGCTGGACAGGGAAGCCTGACGTAGAGCCCTTGCTATCCCCCAGCCCCTGCTACAGGCCTGAGGTGTGGGGCTGCGAGGGGAGGGGACTTAGGTCCTGGGCAAAGGTTAGATGTAGGGCCCTGGTCTATTCTGGCCACATCCTAATGCAGTGAGGGCAGCTCCCTGGGCCAGTGTCTGCCTCGTTTGGCCCACAAGCAGCAGCCACCCTGCTCTGCCCTCCTTTTAGCTTCTTTACCTCAAGGAAAAATTAAACAATAGCTGTCATGCACAGATCTTAAAAAGGAAAAGACTTTTGAGGGGTACTGGGGATCAAACTCAAGATCTTGAGCTTGTCAGACAGGTACTTATGACACTGAGCTATTTCCCTAGCCCATGAAAAGATTAACTGGATGGAAAAATCAGTGACATATTGAATTCCATGTCATGAACAATCTTGTAGGCATTTAAGGTAGTGTGGTTTTTTAGGCTGCAAGAAGGACCTTACCAAAATTAGAAACTTCACAAAGCTTCACGACAGGAGCAGGAAATGGGAGTGGGGTAACAGGCGCATAAAGGGTAAACCTTGCACACAGCTTCCAGCTCACACATTGGTCCAACGACCTGAGTACTCGGGATGCCACAGAAACACGTCACTGGACCACCTTACTCACCTGACAGCTCTGACACCAGCCACGTCTTTTTCAAAATTTCAGAACAGCCAAATGGAAAGTTAAAACTGACTTGACTTTGTGTGACTTAATACCGTGTACCTGGCATAAATATCTCAACATCTGAATGGATTTAAAAATAGAAGCACCTTTTTTTGATACTAGCCTGTCGACATCTAGCATGCTTTTGTTTTGTATTCACTACACTTCGCTGATTGGATGAGCCTTACCTCAGGGGTCTAGCAGCCACACACAGGTGGTCACTGGCATAGTGGACGGCGGCCAAAGCCCTTCCCACCTTACACAACCAGGGGCCAGAGGTCAGCTCTGAGTCCACCCACTCACAAGCATCTCTGCCTCCTCCCGGGCTCCCTCCACGCGGTGCCCGCCCTCCTCACCCAGCCCCAGGTGTGCAGCCTAGCCTAGCCGGACCTCTCCCACTTCCAGATGTACCCTCACAACCCCACCCACAACTTGGTCCAGCTGCTGCACTGCACAGGTCCTTCCAGCGTTCCGGTCTTGACAAATTAACTTTTTCTGAGGTTTAATTTCAACACTAAATCCTGCGTGGGTCTCTGTGTGTTTAAGGTCCAAGGTCCGTAAGCCGCAGAAACACGTACCTCCCGCTTATTCGCTGACCTCGCCGGTGGGAAGGAGGCCGTAGCCTTATTCCGGGTATTTCTCCTGACAACTTACCAGCAACTGAGCACTGTCTTTCCCCAGAAGATACAGGACCTTGTAGATGCTTGCAAAGAACAAGGGGTAAGTGTAACCCCGCAGTCCTTCCGTCCACTCCCAGGTCAAATAACCATAATTAGTGGCGTTAAGGATCAAACAGCACAGGCGGTGCAGCGCTACGTCCACTTCCCACAGGGTCAGAACCGGCACTCAGGCGGGCACCCGAGTCCGGGGCTCGGCGGAAAGGATATCCGAAGACCAGGCGATGTGCTACCTCCAGGCTCTGCCAGTGCTCGTCAGGCACGAAGCTCGTGCGCACGAGGGCGCAGTTGAGCGCGCGCAGGGCGACGACGAACGCGGCCAGGCGGGCGTACGCGCCTAGCAGGCCTGGGAAGAGGGGCGGGTCAGTCGGGCTCCGCAGCCAAGGGGGGACCGACCCGACGCGATGCGACCCGCACCCGCCCGGGTCCGCAGCGTGCAGACCCCGCGCGCCCAAGCAGCGCCGCGTCCGAGGCGCCTTGGCCCCGGGACTCCAGGCGGAGCCACCGCCCCGCCCCGCGCTCACCCGTGCGGCGTCCGGAGCGCGGCCCCCGGGCGTCCAGTGCAGACTCTCTCGTTCGTGGCCTCCCCTGCTCTCGGGAGCGGCTGTGCGAGCCGCGGAAAGCGAGGCCACCGGCGCAGCTGTCGGGCTCCATCCCTGTTGTGGCGCGAGGAGAAGGGTGGAACCGGGCTGCAGCCCCTGCGCAGCGCCGCTGGCCTTAGGTTTGGGCCCCGCGGGTTGCCGTCGCCGGCAACGCAAGTCCTGTCGGGAAGGGCGGAGCCTCAGTGGGGCTCCTCTGCGGTTCTCCGCTGAGTGGCGGCGGCGGGCGGACCGGAAGAAGGCAAAACCTCGGAGTGTGTGTAACGTAAATCTATGTACATTTACTAACGCGGTAATGCGAGTGAGCCTGGGGCCTTAGCTGGAAACCATACGCAGTCCTCTTAGTTTTTTTTTTGTGGAACCGAGTATTGAACTCAGGCCCTTGTGCTTGCCAGGGAAGTACTTGTTCAACTGAGCCATCTCCCTGGCCCCCCCCCCCCCCTCTTAGTTTTTTTTGACACTGGGTCTGGCTCAGTTTCCCAGACTGGTCCCGAGTTTGCAGTCCTCCCACACTCAGCCTGCCAGTAGCTGAGATTACTGGCGTATACCTCTGCGCCCCGTAATGGTTTTGATAATAGCAAGTGCTTATGTTTGAATGCAAATTTCTTTTTTTCTGTCGAGATAGGGTCCTTGCTGTGCAGTTCGGGCTGGTCTCGAACTCACAATGATACTCCTGTCTCAGCCTCCCTAGTGCTGGGATTACAGGCATGCGCCACCACGCCAAGCTTTGATGCCAGATTTCTAAATCAAAGGAAACTCATAACATGTTTTAGGCCCGTCGTGTTATAACGGGTATGGACCCAGGAGTTTTGCACTGAGCTTCATGCTCAACCCTCTATTTTTTGCTTTGAGACAGGCCCTTCCTAAGCCCCTACGTTCCTCTGGCTGGGCTCTAACCTGCCATGGCTTCCTATAGGGATAGGGTAATAATAGGTGTGCGCCACCACTCGGCTATATTTTAGCCTCTAAAAATTGGTTTTATCATGCATGTTGCTAAAAGGTATGAATAATAAAGAAAAGTGGTAATTGCTTTCCTTAGTGGTAGATTTCTCGGAGCCATCACTTGCACCTTACTTGGTGTTTTGCATCCCACTCTTAAAGGTTTGTGAAATCACTAAGAAGCTTCTGTAATAGGAAAGGTTGAGGCTTAGCTTACACCGTGTCCTGACTTTATTTCCCGCACTTCATTCCGGTGCGTTTATGTTCCTGTTTTAGTAAGCAGTACTCATTTATCATAAAAATGCCGTTCACTCCAGAGCGAAGTAGCCACAAAGGGTCCTCTACTAAGTCCACTACTAAGACCGTTTGCCTCCCGTTTTATGCAGATCTCAAGAGACTGGCCAGGTGTGGAAAACAGCTTTTCCAGGCCACCTCTGTGGGGCGCTGCTCGCTGGGATGACGTTCGGAAGACTGAGTCTTCCACAGCTGCTTTTTGCAGGCATCGTGGGAATTGCTGGAGGAATATATATTTATCAGCCAATATTTGAACAATATTCCAGAGATCAAAAGGTACCAAAAAAGAAGGTGGAATTAACAGGAGAATCAGAAGAGAAGAGAAGTTAGTGCTGCATGGAGTTGAATTGTAACAACTGCCTGAAGTTCTGTTGGACTTAATAATAAGAAACCTCATAAAATTTACATATGCATTTTAAATATAAATAAATCATAGATAATGATTATAGATGGTTTTTAAAAGTAGCACTATCAGTTTTAATGTGTGCCATATTTTTATTTACTGTTCTCTCTTTTCAGACTGAAATAAATCAGTAATGCAGGAGTGGCTGAGCAGCTTCAGGAATGAGCAGAATAGAGAACCCTGCAGTGGGTGCGCATCTCCCTAGGAAACACAGTGGAAGGGGCTGGGGAGATAGCTCAGTATAATAAGCACTTGTCTGGAAACAGTGGAATGCAAGGTGGTTGGGGTACAACTCTGTGAATCAGTTCAAAACCTCCAGATTGCATTGTCAAGGGTTACCTCTGTGTGAGAGCTAAGAACTGTGATTGGGTGCTCCCATGTTTCTTGCCCTTATGGTAGTATCTGGCCTGGTCTCTAATGTCTGTGGCAGAGTACATGTAGTTTGTCATCTCTCAGTGTCTCTGGTGCTGCAAGCACACACACATCCCCACCAGCCATTGCCCTGACCCTGGCCCTGGCCGAGAGGTGTGTGAGTGGGTAGCAGCTGCAGAGATCCCCCCACCTTAGCCTCGAGGTCTGAGGGCCCAGCAGGGTCTGGATTCCTGGCGCAGCTTCTCTGTTCTGCAGGAAGGCTTTTCACAGACCAGCTGCTGAGCTTGTACCCACCATACAAGGCAGGGCCCATGAGAGCACCGAGCCAGCTGCCTTCCTCCTCCTGCCTGGCCACAGGTCAGGCTGCTGCTACTGGTCTACCTCTGTCACTGTCCCTGTCCTTTCCGAACCTGTACTGGCTAATGTCAGAGTATGCGAGTTTCTCCTTCTGCAGGGCACCCTTGTTCTGGCAAGGGCTTTGAGCCTCCTCAGGGCGGGCCCTGTCGGTGCCGCTGAAGAGAGCTTCTTCCCTTAGATGGAATCCACCTCTGGGCTCTAAGCCCGTGAAGCAGTTTAGGTTAGGACATTGACACGGGACTGGGAGATCAGCTTCAGCCTGTTCACTAGTTCTTCATTCTGTGTGTATGTTACATGTACAAGTCAGGAAACGTACCCCTTCTGGAAAAACCCCAAATAGAACCCCTACCTTGGGACCTTAGAGCACCACATTTGGACTGGCCACCATCACACAGTTGTGGGGAGCACCCTGCACACCCCAGAGGCAACTCGGGCTGTGCACAGCCCACTGTGACCTTGGACCTCTGTCCATGACAGCGCTCCTCTCTGAGGTGGGCCCTGTTCAGCGACATCTTCTGCCAGTTACAGGGAAGCTACCAGATGTCAGCACACAGAGGGCATCTGTCACTGCCGCCAAGAGCAGAGTGTTTTTAGGCCTTTCCTGTGGACAAGGGCAGATCGTGGGCCCTGGCACTTGGTGTGGGCTCTTTCTGCCTTGGAGGGCTGGAGGGTAGGTGTGCAACTGCAGAGAAAGCCAAGGAAAGGTTTGCTTTCAGGGCCACTACAGGAGGTGGCTGGATTCTGCTGGGATTTCCTGAGGAGACTAAACAATCACTCCTCATTGCTGAGACAAAATACCTGAGGAAGAAAGGTGTAGTTAGCTCACAGTCTGTACAGATTTTAGTTCATAGTGGGCTGGCTTCAAGGCAGGTTGGCACATGGCAGAGGGCCTCACAGTTTCATAGCAGGCAGAGCAAAGCCTGTTTTCAGTCCTTATGTTCTGTCCAACATAGACCTTCCCATTACACCCAGAACTGTGTCAAACCACTCAGTGCACTAATTTAGTACTATGCATCCTGATTCCAGCATTGGACTCTCAAGATCCACTACCTATGACAGCATGAGGCCTCACAGGGACCTGCCACCCCTGGCCCTCCAGGGACTCCTGCACAGCAGGCATTTAGTCCATTGCTGTTTCCAAAGTCAACAGTTTTTTTTTTTTTTTTTTTTTTTTTGTGGAACTGGGGATTGAACTCAGGCCCTTGTGCTTGCCAAGCCAGTGCATATTCTGCTGAGCTATCTCCTCGGCCCCAATCAGAACAGTTTTAGCATTGCTGAAAAGTCCAAGTCAGAAATATTTGAGATTGAAGACAAATGCTTAGCTGTGAGTCCCGGTACTAATGAAAAGAAAGTTAAACACTTCTAATATTCAGTGGCACAAGATAGACATTGCCATTCTAAAAGTTGCAAGTGTGGGAATATAGAGGCTTGGGAGCAAAGCAAGTCCAGCACCCAGTAGGGCGTAGTTCTCTGTGCAGCATCCACATAACTGGCGTAATGTGAGCACCAGAGGGCTTGGGCAGCAAGGCCCTGCAGCGCTCCTGGCCTTTCGTTGGCTTTGTCTCCTCCTAGGATGGCCCACATTCCTGGCTTCTTCACCTTCTGGGGGCTCCACTGCACTGTTGGTTTCATACAATGCCACACACTGCCTTCGAAGGGACACACTACCTGGGAGTATAGTCAGGTGCCACTGCTCCTGTGTGCAGCTGCTTCATGTCTTAGTGCTGACTGATACTCCATTGTGGCACTCTGTTACTCTGCCTTCACTGGGGGACCTTAGTGGCCTCTGCTGTCCAGTCAGTCGAGCATTTCCTGTGAGTGCTCAACTCATCTTTTCAGTTCCAGTGAATCTGCTGTCAGGTGTCTGTTTTACCTTTTGGAGACTTCAAGCTGTTTTCTGAGACAAGTACACTAGTAGACCTAGGGGCAGCAATGTGGAGGGCTCCGCCTTCCTCATGCCTGGTCAGCACCTGCTCCTTCCCTGCCCCCGCCCCGCCTCTGACCCCTCCCCTTCCTTCCGTTCCCCCTCCCACTTCACCCCTGAGGGCCAAACTGAGGGAGAGAGTAGTTTCCTACTGTGGGTCTGAGTCACATTTTCCTTTTCATTTATTTTAGTTCTGTGGATGGAACCCAGGCCACATGCATTCTAAGCAAGTGCCCCCAAGCTACATCCAATCCATTTTTGGTTTTGGATTTAATTTAATTTATTTTACTTTTCTGTATTTTAGAGAAGGGTCTACAGGGTGTTGAGGATCTCACTTCTAGATTCTTCTCAGTGATTCTCCTGTTTACAGCCTCCCAAATGCTGGGCTTACAGGGGCGTGCCACCACATCCAGTCTCAAGTGTCATCTCAGCGCACCTGTTTTCAATTTTTGTTGTTTTGAGATGAGTCTTGCTATGTAGCCCAGGAGAGGCTACAGCAATCCTCAGCCTCCCAGGTGCTAGGATCATAGGCATGCACCACCATACCTGGTGCTAATTTGCACTTTTTTTTTCTGTCCTAAGTGCTAAACCTAGCACCTTTATACAAGCTATGTTTTTGGTTTCATGTTTTTATTTTAAGACAGGGTCTTACTAAGTTGCTAAATCACTTAAGTTGCCTGTGCTGGGCTCTAGCTAGCCATGCTTCTGCCTCAGCCTCTGGGTAAAGGTGGGTTGCCACCACACCTAGCTTGTGGTTTCTTTCTTTTTTTTTTTTTTTTTTGTATTTAGTACAGGGTCTACAGGGTCTCACTGTGGAGATCTGTCTTCTGTTTTCAGCTTCCTGAGCACTGGGGTTACTGGCACACACCAGCGTGCCCAGTCTCAATTGCTGTCTCAGCTTGCCCCTGGGGCAGGGCCGACAGGTGGCTGAGCTCTGCCTGAGTTGCTTTAGTCCTAGGAGCTCTTTGGCTGGTCCTGTGATTTCTTAATGGCTAACAGTAGAGGAGGCCTCTGCCTTCTTTGGGAAATGTCAAGTCCTCCATCACTTTTATTTTTTTTTTTTCCTCCATCACTTTTATATTGCGTTTTTGTTATTGAAATGTTGAGTTCTCTGTGTATTTCTACTCTTACCAGATACATGATTTAAAGGTATTTTCTCCATCTTGTGGACTGTTTTTTGACTTTAAAAAAAAAAATCCTATACATGTTTATTTGATGCACATTGCAAAGACTCAGCTGGAGATGTTTTGTTTTGTGAAGACAGAGTCTCACTACATAGTTCACTACCATGCATCAGCAGTCCAACCAGGGTTACAGGGCCCAGCTTAGTTTCCTCATCTGCGATATGGGGACAGGCTGGCTGTGAGCTCACTAAGTAACATAGACTGGCCTTGAACCTGTGGTGTTCCTCCAGCCTCAGCCTCCCAAGTACTAAAAGGAGAGGTGTGCATTGCCAGCCTGGCCTTTCCAACTATTTTAAATGGAATAGTGTTCTTTTTTCTTTTCTTCTTCTTCTTTTTTTTTTTTTTTTTGCGGAACTGGGGATTGAACCCAGACCCTTGCGCTTGCCAGGCAAGCACTTATTCTACTGTGCTATCTCCCCAGCCCTGGAATAGTTTTCTTAAGTGTTCTTTTTCATTGTTCATTGCTGATATATAGAAACACAACTACTTTCTGTGTGATCTTATATACTTCCATATCTTTCCTATTTGCTTTAATAGATTATTGGGTTATTAGTGAGATCCTGTCTCAGAATTTAAAGTGGAGGGCTGGGATGTGGAGACTTCTCCCCAGGTGTCTCCTGGTCCCTGCTTGGAAAAGGCACTGGGTGCCTGAGCTCCTTTCAGCCCATGGCTGTCCCAGGTGGCTCTGCCTGGCCCCAGGACCTAGGTGCTAGCCTGGCTGCCTGCACACTGATGGAAACCCTGAGCTCGCTGTGCCTTGGCCAGGTAACCTGGGCTCCCTCCTGACTCTGGGCTTCCCCACCTTGCAGCTGCATCTTCCTAATTCTGCTTCCTAACCACCTCTGATGTGTCTGTGTCCTCTTCCTTGTGGCCATGGCACCAGTGTACCCCACCTTTCCCTTGATGGATCCTGGTGCTGGTGGCCTCTCCAGTCTCCAGGCTTAGAGCCCCTCCACAGAGCTCCAGGTTCTGAACCACTTGTGCCATGTGTTGGCAGTCCAACCAGGGTCACAGGGCCTGGCTCAGTTTCCTCATCTGTGATATGGGGACAGAGATGAATACCCAGCCCAGTGCATCTCTGAGGTGCACACTGAGGGCTGCAGGAAGTGACCAGACCCAGAGGGCCTGTCCCGCTTTCCCTCTGCACCAACGATGCATGCCCTACCCTACACCTCCGTGGCCTCAGAAGTCTAGATCTGGAGTCCCTGTCCGTCTGCTGGAACACTCGCTGGCTTTGCTCCTTGTGCTTGTGAGAGCAGGGCTTGTTGGGCCTTGGGCTGGTCTCTGCCTCCTGGGCTCAAGCACTGCTGCTGCCTCAGCCTGCAAGTGGCTGAGCTAGGGGTGTATGCTCCCAGCTGCTCTTCTTGGTGAAGGAGCCTGGCTCCTGCCTATTCCCTTTTTGCTCTCAGGAAGTCCTAAAGGCAGAAGCCAGTTTTCCCTGCTTCCTTTGTGGCTCAGCAAGAAAGCTCTGTCCAATGCTCAGTACAAACCAAAAGTCTAAAAGTGAGAGGTTGGCCCACCCAGAAGGGCCCCTCCATCCAGGGACCTTCCTTGATGCCTTTTCTAGCTCTCAGCAGGAGTCCAGCAAACCTTTCCTTAGGAAGCTCCTGGCCTTTTCATTGTAGCAGCACAGAGCCAGATTGAGGTGGTTCCACCTTGCCCTTCCTTCCTAATAGTGCTGCTCCCCTGGGTGACTGTGAAGCCTGGCACCACCACCTCCAGCTTTGAGCATAGCTCCTGCAAGCCCTGCATGGACACAGGACCGTGTTGCCTTCAGTCCCACCTGGTGACTTCCTGGGGGCTTTCCCAGGTGGCTTTGTGGAGGACTCATCTGAGATGCTAAGTGCACAGAGCAGCTCAAGTTGGAAGGTAACTGGTGGGGCGGGGTCAGTGCAGGTGACAGTGGTGCTGAGTGCAACTCCTCGCGGGGAGGGGGGAGGAGGGAGGAGCACGTGGCCAAGGGGGGCAGGGCCGCTGTCAGAGTCCCGTGCCCCCATCCCCTGTGAGTCCTACATGCTGCTTGCCTCGGGACCCTGCTTCCCCTTCCTCCCGTTTCTCCTGTGAATCCAGGCTATGAGCAGCTGCCACGTCGTTCCTTCCACCCCCTCTTGAGCCACATTCAGTTTTCCTGTGTGTTGTCCTTCCCCATCTGTGCCAAGACCCTCGCTGACTCAGCGAGGACCCCAAAGCTGGCCCCTCAGAGGCCACCACCCCCAGCCATCCGGAAGGGGCTGCAGAGTCATTGGCGCCTGGGCAACAGCCCAGGGTCCCTCTATCTCCTCCATGGGGCGGGGCTGACTCAGTTCCTGCCTGCTCTCTGGGGACGGGAAGTGCTGAGACGGCCAGTGCCCGGGGATTCAAGGCCAGCAGGGCGCAGGAGCAGGATTAGGTGAGGGGACACCCATGACACAACGGGAGGGGGCAGTCGGGGGGGGGGCACCCTGTGGGAGGGGCTAGGGCTCCTCTGGTCTTCATGTGATTGGGGCCTGCTTCTAAGCCTCATCAGTCGTCTTCTTGCAAACTCCCTAGTGACAGTTCCCTATGCGCCAGGCCCCAGCTCTGCCGCAGCACCAAGCTGCTAGGAGGCCTGAGGCGGATGGACGGGGGGCGGGTGTGTGTGTGGGGTGTGTGTGTGGAGGCCTGGGCTCAGCCTCCCCTTGTGTGGCCTTGGTCCCCAGCTTGTGGTCCTTAGGCACCCCGCCTCGTGCTGGGCCTGCTGTACTGATCACTGTGGTTGTAGTTCTGAAGGCTGGGTAGGGGTGTCCCCAGCCCCCTGCCTTCTCAAAGCCACCTTTGGCTGTTCTAGGTCCCAGGCTTCTAGGTGAGCTTCAAGGTTAGCACCTCCATTTCAGTTGCCTTGGATTAGAAGAAATATCAGTGTCTCCAGCAGCTGGGCTGTTAGTTTTTCTTCCTGAAACCTGCTCTTCCTTTGTCATCTCTTGGTGAATGTTGGGGTCACAGAGACACCCAGGAGGAGCCCCTTTTTCTCTTACACCAGTCACCTCCTGCAGCCAGCATTTCGGGCTGCCTATGTAGTAGAGCTAAGCTTCTCCATGTCCTGGGCTCCAGGCCCTTCCTGGCCCTTCATGGGCATGGCTGGGGTGCCCGGGGAGAGTCCTCATGGGCTGCCCCTCCCGCATAAGGCTTTGCCTCCGTGTTTCCTTTCCTTGATGCCATGCTGGCCACAGTCAGCCATGCTCGCTGTTCCCCTCACTGTTCCTCTCCCAGGATGCAGGGTGTCTCTTCGTTTCTCCCTGCTCCAGGGTGGCTTTTCAGATTCTACCAGCAGCTAGGGCAGTGCCCTCGCCCCTCCCTGAGCCTCCTCCCTACCCCTGCTTGACACAGCACAGTCAGCTCCACAGGACATCAGCTGTTCCAGCAGCCTATGGGCCCGTGGTCACCACCATAGGGCACCATCTCCCTGGGCTATCAGGCTGATTGGGCCCAGGCCTATCCTGCTCTTATGGTGCCCCAGCCCTGGCCTGACGTCTGATGCCCGAGAAGCCTGTGTTCGCTCACAGTGGCCATGGGGCTCAGCCTGCCACTCCCCCCTGCTTTCCCAGAGTAGACAGCATCTGCCAGAGAGGACCAGCACCTTCTGCCTCCCTCCTCTTCCCGGGGTGATAGCTTTGCCATGTTTGGAAAGAGAGAGGTCAAGAACGAAAAGGACAGGGCTTTGGTCCCTCCCAAGACGCAGCTGGCAAGGCTGGTAGGGAGCGAGGTGCTGTGTTTTGGCCTCTTGTGCTGGGCTTGGGAGAGAGTGAAGCTCCTTGGAAATTTGAGAAAGTGGAATTAAAATTTTATTTATTTATTTTTGCAGTACTGGGTTGAGATTTGCATGGAGCTAGGCCTTTAGCCCTCATCATTTCATTATTATTAATTTTTAAAAACTTGAGACAGGGTTTTGCTAAGCTGCCCAGGCTGGGCTCAAGCTTGCCATTAGGCCTGGTGCTGCCTGGTGCTGCCTGGTGCTGCAGGCTTGCTGCACCAGGCACGCTGGATGGACTTCCGGCCGAGCACTCACTATCGCGCGTTCATCTCTCTGTGGCTTCTAACAGACATCACCAGCTCCTAGGTTTCATTAGGTAACCACCTGATGCGTAACCTCCTCTGCTTCTTGGCTGTAACAGCCTAGAAGCAGAACAAACCTTGTTGTGAGTCTTGTATAGTGAGATGTCTTAGGTGAAAGCTTGTTGTTTGGTAGACGGTGGCTGACACACAGTAAAAGCACACTCTCGGCCTCAGCGCGGGCTTCCTGCCTCAGAGCCTGTGAATCCTCATCAGGGCAGTGCCCGCCAGTCGGCCAAATGGGCATCAGCGATGTGGCCCTGCCTGCCTGTGCGAGCAGGGTACACCACAGATCTGCCCCGCGCCCCCTGGCTTCCTGTGCCTGCGTACACTGCCGCTGCAGGAAATGCAGCCAGGCCTAGCTTCCTCAGCTGACTCCTTGGCAGATGTGAGCTCTGGGCTGGCCTAGGGACAGTGATCAGGCGAGGGGTGCCGTGTGGGGTGCCAGCTGCCAGCAGCACACAGGAGGGCACCCACTGGTCCTGTCGCTGGGGTCTGGCAACACCCAAGCCTCACGTCCCGTCAGGTAGGCTTAGGGTCTCAGTTAAGAGGATGGGAACCTTCACTCCTTCCTGACCTCCTCCTGTGCGTCCCTGGTAGCCACCAGGTCCTGGCAGTTCAGATCCCAACAGTTCCCTCCCTCTGCTTCCTCCTTCCTTCCTTCCTACCTGCTTCCCTCCATCTCTCCTTTTCTCCCTTTTTCTGTTCCTCCCTCCTTTTCTTCCCGTCTTCTCTCCTTCCTTTCCTCAAATCTCCCTGACACAGGACTCCCTGAATTGCCCAAGCTGACCATAAGCTTGTGACCCTCATGACTCGGCCTCCTGAACAGCTGGCGTTACAGATGTTCAGTGCCACCTCCACCAATAATGTCCTGATTTTAGGAAATCACTTTGAATGGGGAAGGGGGACTTAAAGGAACTGAGGGATTCGTGTGCATGCCGCACTGCCTTCATGCTGGCTGCTGTTCTCTGGGCCGTCCAGGCCCCCACGACCACGTTCCTATCTGTGCTAGAATCTGGCCAGCCACGTGCATGGGCCTCCTGGCTGTGGTCACCCTCAGGTTGTGCTTCTCCTGCTTTGGCACTGGCTCTTTGCAACCCTGACTGGGTGCCATTGGGTGGGTCCACAGTGTTGGGGTCCTCAGTGCTTGGTCTGCAGCATTTGAGGCTACCCTGTTCTGCTTTCATTACAGCTGTACCAGCTCGCAGCCCAGCCCGGGGCCCAAAGCTCCCCTCTCTCCATCCCCCTCCAGCCCTGGCTTTGGCGTCTCCCTTCTTGTCCTCTCAGTGGTCAGTGGTTAGTGGCCACCATGCCACATGCCACAGCAGCCCATCTGGCTCCAATGTGCATTCCCTGGTGAGTGGAGCCAAGCAGTGTTCTATATAGTTGGATACTGGGGTGACTTTTTGGGTCTTTGGCTTACGTCTCAGTCTACCTTGACCTTGCATGTGCCTGGGGATGGTTCTTTGCTGTGTATGTGGCCGTCGTTTATGGAGGAGTTGCCCTTCCATTGTGTGTTCTCAGCCACTCACTGGAGGTCAATTGACCATGTGTGGGTCAATTTGGGTTCCGTATGAACATCTAGGTTCTGACCCACTAGTTGCTGATATTTCCATGTCAGTATCATACTACTTTAATTGCTGTAGTTTGAGATACAATTTGAAGTCAAGAAGTACGATGTTGCCGGGTGTGGTGGCGCATACCTGTAATCCCAGCACTCGGGAGGCTGAGGCAGGAGGATTGTTGTGAGTTCGAGACCAGCCTGAGCTACAAAGTGAGCTTAAGGCCAGCCTGAGCTACATAGTGAGACCCTGTCTCAAAAAGACAAAAAAAAAAAAAAAAAAGAAGTACGATGTCTTTCACTTGTGGTCTTTGGGTGGAACCATATGAATTGTAAGATTTTTTTTCTGTGAAAAATATTGGAATTCTGATGGAGAACACATTGACTGCTTTTTTTTTTTTTTTTTTGAGACAGGGTCTCACTATGCAGCTCAGGCTGGCCTTGAGCTCATTTTGTAGCTCAGGCTGGTCTGGAACTTACAAAGAGTGCTGCAATTACAGGCATTCCCCCAACTCTTGCACTGACTCTGTGGATCACCTTGAGTAAGATGGATTTATTTATTTATTTATTTATTTTTATTTCTTTTTATATATTTTTTATTTTTATTTTTGTTTTATTGAAGTACAAATATCAATGAGACAGCCTCGAGATACCTCGACAAGATGGATTTGACAAATTAATACATTGCAAACTGTTCTCACAATGTTTTGCTATCATAGAAGGTGCATACATGACACTTTACTTAAAGATGGATATTTTGACAGTATGAATTCTTCCAGTCCATAAATGTGGGACACCTTTCCATTAGCTTATCTCTAATTTTTCATCAATGTTTTATACTTTTTAATGTACAAAATTTTTTACTTCCTTGAATAAATGTATACCTAAATATTCTCTCTCCCCTCTCTATCTCTGTCTCTCTGTCTGTCTCTCTATCTCTGTCTGTTCTCTCTCTCTCCCTCTCTTCCTACCCTAGCCTGCCAAGTACTGGGATTATAGGCATGCACTACCAGGTTTAGATTTTATTTTATTTTTATTTTTTTGAGACAGGGTCTCACTACGTAGTCCAGGCTGGCCTCAACCTCATAGCAATCCTCTTGCCTCCTCTTCCCTATAAGACAAAAGACAGGGGCAGCCAGCAGGGCCATGCTCACTCTCCTCAGGACAGCCCCAACCCCAAGGCAGAGCAATTACAGAGAACAGAACAAAAGGCACCCAATAAAAGAGCAGATTACCTCCCTCTGCTGGTCATATGACCTTACACACAGAAAATCTGACCTTACACACACACAAAAAAAAGTGCTAGGTTTGCTGGAGTGTGCCAACATGCCTGACTTGCGTTTATTCTTTTTGATATTATTGTAAATAGGATTGTATTCTTAATACCTTTTTCAGATAGTTTAGTGTATAGTGCTTTTTTGCATGTTGATATTTTTGTCTTGCAACTTCACTGAGTTCATTTATTAGTTCTAACTTTTCTGTATTAAGATTTTCTGTGTGTAAGGTCATATGACCAGCAGAGGGAGGTAATCTGCTCTTTTATTGGGTGCCTTTTGTTCTGTTCTCTGTAATTGCTCTGCCTTGGGGTTGGGGCTGTCCTGAGGAGAGTGAGCATGGCCCTGCTGGCTGCCCCTGTCTTTTGTCTTATAGGGAAGTTTCCAACTTTTTATCATGACTATGCTGTTAGCTGCAGGTTTGTCACATGGGCTTTTCCTATGCTGAGGCATTGTCTCTCTGTGCTTCACTTGTGGAGTTGTTAAAATTTTATTTTATGAGTGGGAGTTGAGCTTTGTCAAAAGGTTTTCTTTGCTTTAATTGAGATGACACTGTGGTTTTGATCTTTCATTTTATCAGTGTGTTACATTCTGTTTGTTGATATGTGTTGAATCTCCTTATGTCCCAGGGCGAATTCTTCCTTCCTGTGCTGTTGAGCCAGGTTCCTTAGTGCCTTGTTGAGGCTTTTAGCGCCTGTGCCCAGCATGAATGCTGGAATTTTCTTCTGTGTCCTCCTCTGTGGTGTAAGAATGATGCTGCTTCTCATAAGACGGGTGGGAATGTTCTATTTTCTGTGACTTTCAGTAGAGTTCTTTTTTTCTTTCTTTCTTTCCCTCTTTTTTTCTTTGCCTCTATCTTTTTTCTTCTCTCTCTCTCTCTCTCTCTCTCTCTTTCTCTCTCTCTCTCT
>PVKA01020276.1:0-40634 GCA_004027165.1 Ctenomys sociabilis | reverse complement strand
CTTCAGGAAGAGCACATGAGGAAAAGGTTTTGAGTTCCTCTGTCATCATAATAGTTTATCTTCAGTATTTATATTTTAATATAAATTTAACTGGTTATAAAACATAACATCACATTTTTAAATAGTAGAAATAGTTACATTTTCCTTCAGTATAAAGCATTATTATTCAACAATCTAATGGTAATCTCTATTTTTTTATAAGTAACTTAATCTTTTTTTCATTTTTTTCAATTTTATTTTTCCATAATTTTATTGAGAAACAAGTAGCAAAGAGACAATTTCAAATCAAATTAGTAGGATAGTTTCAATAATTAATACATTGCATATTGTTGTCTTAGTGGTTATTCATTGTACAAGATGTAGACATGATATGCTGTCCACAAACACTATTAGAACAAATCTTTATATTCATTGAATTAAGATAATGTAGCTGTATATCTATCCTATTTTGAATATATAGATACAAAATGGTCATTCATTTTTATCCCCCTTTTTTTGTTTAGTTTTGTCATTTAAATGTTATTGGTGTGTGAATTCAGCAAAATATTCCAAAATAGTCCAGTAGTCCATAATAGTAGTGGGTTTTCTGTAAGACTGGCAATGTCAGAAGTTGTTGACTTGAGCCTTTTACAGCTCAGCATATTAATATGGCTTTACTTTTTAAACTTTGTTTTTTTTATATCTCTGAACCTAATAAAACAAATCTAGATTTATTTTTCTTTAAACAGTTGCCAAGAGTGGAATCTCAGATAAACAGAAGAAGACACAACAGTTTTGCTCTGTTTGTTATTCAGATGAGGGCTTAGTATTTTTTTTTTTTTCTTTTTCATTTTTTTAACAAATACAAATGAAAAATTCTACTTCAAAAAAAAATCTAACAATTCAAGAAGAGCCTATCAATTACATTCTAGACATTCAAACCTATCTTATAATTTAAATTTCAATAGTAAAAACAGGTTTTAGAACTGCTTTGTGATCAATATCAAAAAAAAGTTCAGTTAACACCATTTATTTGGGTTCCAACCATATCAATGAGAATTGTTTCTCAAATTTCCCATACGACCATTTTTCAACATTAGAAGAGCCATGACTTGCAAAGAAGCGATTTAGTTTTTTCCTGCCTCCAAAATGTTTATCAAATCCTATACTTTTCACAGGCTTTTGAAACACGTAAAAAATAAGTAAGAAATATTCCAATGAATGAAACATACCAAACGTCAGTAATAACTGACACATTCCTTTGGGGAAATGGCTGTTTAAAAAAAAAAAAAAGTCCAGTCTGTATATGCAAATTAAGCAAGGAAATGCAGTCTTTTTTCTTCTTTAAAAATCTGTTACTCCTAAAATATCATTCCACAGAATTGGAAGTAAAGGACTAAAAGGCCAAGAGAAAGAGGAAAAAGGAAGGGGGCGCACATCATCAGCGCAACAGAAGTAAAATTGTACAAACTGAAGCAGTTCATAACAGACTGGGGTCACACTCCCAGCCACGGAAGGCTGGCTGAAGAGCAATCTCATGGCCGCGGAGCAATCCCCCTTCCTACTCCAAAGCCGGGCTTCTGCACCATTCCTCCACGGGGAGGGCCTCTCATGCCACTGCCCAGCCCAGCTCGGGAGCCTCCAGGTCCCCGCAGGCGGTTGTCTCGACGGTATTTTTCCCTAGCAGTACGGGTCTTCTTCTCTTCCACATTCAGACCGACTTCACCTATGAACATGATGGGCCTGTTGCTAAGGACCTTCTGCACAGGCTCAGAATCATCGAACACGGCAAAGCCAAAATTGGGTAGCTTCCAATTATATACTGCTGTTTATACGCAGCTCCACCACATTCCCATAGTTTTGAAAGAAATCTTTGAGTCCTGATTTGTCCACCTCATGTGGCAGGTTCCCAAGGAAAAGCTGGTGGCTGTCTGGATGTCTCACAATTCTCCGAGGTTCAACATCACCCTGCTCCCCAGCTTCACGAATTGGTCTGGGTCCCCTCTGGGGAGGAATATTTATTTGTTCTCTCACTCTCTGATCCCTTTGGGGCCTCTGCGGTGGAATCTGAGATTCAGGTTTAGATTCTGAACGTAGCTGTGATGCTGGTACTTGCACAAGAGGAGGAGGTATATCAGTAACAGGAATAGTTCCACTAGGAGGAAGGTTCTTACTGGTCACAGATACCCAAGGAAATGTCTGCAAGTCCTCCTGTACTGTCTGAGCTATGTCTGTGGGGGCTGGAGAGGAACTCTTCCGAGCATCCTCAAGAGCAGCTCTTCTAAAATAGGTTCAGACTTTTCCTCTTGGATTTCAGATGCAGGCTCTTGCACCCATTCTGGTTCAGGATCAGGCGCTGGTTCAGCAACAGGTTCCTCTAAATGTTCTTCCAGGTCATTGCTGAAAGTTTGATCATAGAAAGTACCAGAATCATCAGGTACAGCCTCAGATGTCTGCTGTCTTTCTTTAGGCTCTTCTACTTCTTCCTCAGATTCCTCCTGAGGCTCAGTGACAAAGCCACCAAAGACCTCATCTTGGTACCTGAAGATATCGTTATGAACATAGAATTTATTTGCAACTGAGCCCTCGGGGGCAAGGACAAACATCTGCATGAACCTCCGCAAAGCCTGGTTGTTGTTAGAGAGCAGTCCCATGACCTGGACCACCACACCATCATTCAGGGTAGCATGTGCATCAGTGTGGCGGATCTTGGTGTGGCAGTTGGTGAAGTTTTGTGACATCACTTTTCTATGAATTTCTTTCTGTCCATAGACTGCATCTGCAGGTTTTCCATTTGAATCCAATCCCCCATGGACATAGGAAGAGTTCTTTCCATAAAATCAATGCAGCATGTCCGGGGCCTGGTTCAGCAGGGTGCAATACTGTCTTACAAATTCCCGCCTGACCAGCAGGGGACTAGGCCTCTCCATAGTTAATTCAACCTGCGCGGCTGAGCGGGCATGAAACAAGCACTACTGCACGGCACGGAAGGTGACAGAAAACCCTCACACAAGTGCGTCTGCATACTAAAATTCATTTTTATACTTTTCGGCTGGATGGTTAAGACCAAGATAAAGAAAGACCTATATAACAAAAAATGTAGCTTTTGTATCTTATAAGGTCAGTGAAATCCCCTCAGAATTTTAGAAACCCTGTACTGCAGTTTGTAGATCCTTTTTCAGTGTCAGCCATGTGGATGAGTCACGGCCATTGCTTGACCAATTTGCTCTCTGTGAAAGCCTGAGAGAATGTTTTCTCTCTATGTGACTCTCCTTAGGCACACACTACATCATCAACACTTTCCTCTTTTCTCCTTGATTAGAAAATTTGGGACACAACTGAGTCACATGATGTTATAGTACAGGTTCTCCTATGTCCTGAGTCTTCACTGACCTTGAAAGGCTAGGGCCAAAATATTGACTGTCTGTGCAGCCCTCCTTTTTCTCCAATTTTTGGTCTGTAAACTTAGGTTGTTAACCCTCTAGAAGAGAAGCTTATTGTTATTACCCTACAACCTAGGCTGTTGAGCTTAACCTCACCATTTGTCTGAATATCAAACATCTTAGGCATAACACAGAACAGGTATTTTTCATCAAATATTGATATGTTAAACTTTGAACCCCTATAGAATATGAAGAAAAAAATTTAAAAAATTAAAATATATTAAAAAAATAGGAATAAACAACTACATATTTTTACACAGAAGTTTAGACATCTAACCATAAACAGTATTTGTAGCAGGACAGCCCCACAACACCCCTTTTCCTGTCTCCTGCCTTCATTCACCACCCCCTTCCTTTTTAAAAAAATATCTACCTGAGAGACAGCAGGGCAGCAACTGGCGTGTCATGACAAGCAGCACATATTCAGAGGATCAGAATGACAGGCACTCCAAGCATGACCCTTCTATTACACATTTCCATCTTCAGTACAGTTGCTTAGTTCACAGGTATCAGTGTATATAGTTAGTCAGGGTGAGAATCCTTCCAATTAACTGCTAGCTTTGAAAAATGTTCTGAAGATTCTCAGGTTTATTGTCTTACACATGTTGTACATATAAATGTATGGCTTTGCTCCTGTCATATGTCCTAGCTTTTTTCCTTTCTCTCTCTTCATTGTCTAATCCTCAAGTTCTCACTTTCCTTTTAATTGTGTTTATACCTTTCTATTTGTATTTCTTCTTTTGGGTTCTTATACTAAGGAGACTATACAATATTTACACATGTGGGTAAGTTCATTTATGAGTATATCCACTTAAATATGAAGGCTTTGAGCTTATCATTCTTTATATCTGAGTAATATGCCATCGTATAAAAATACCACATCTTTTTCATCATTCCTCAGGTGACAGGCAGCTTGGTTGTTTCCAAGATATGGCTATCACAAATTGTGTTGCTTTAAATATAGGAACACATATATCACTGTGATGTGATGTTTTCAGATCCTCCAGGAAAATTCCCAGTAGGGTAATAGTGGGTTTGAATGGGATTTCCAGTCCTAGTTTTATAAGGAGTTTCCACACTGATTTCCATAATGGTTGCACATTCCCACCAGCAGTGGAGAAGGGTTTAATTTTCCCCACAGCCTCTCCAACATTTGTTGTTGGTTGATTTCTTTATGATAGCCATTCTTTCTGGAGTGAGATGGTATCTCAGTGTTATTTTAATTTGCATTTCATGGATGGCTAGTGATGTGGAGTATTTTTTCACAAATTTATTCACTTCTTTAATTTCATCCTATGAGAAGTGTGTGTTCATCTTGGATGCCTATTTCTAGATTGGATCTTTAAATTTAGGGATCCTAATGTTTTTCAGTTCTTTATAAATTCTAGAGAGCAGAGCTTTGTCTGAGTGCTTATTTGTCAAGTTTTTTTCCAAATGTGTGGGTTGTCTTTTCACTTTGTTGGTAATTTCTTTTGACATGCAGAAACTTCTCAATAAGAGGTGGTCCCAGTTGTTAATTCTTTCAAGTGTCACCTGTGCAATTTGATTTTTGTTCATGAACTCTTTGCCTGCCCCTATGTCTGCAAGAGTTGTTCCTATTTTCTCTTCCAGGAGATTGACTGTTTCTGTTTTAATGTTTAGATATTTAATCCATTTTGACTTTAACTTAGTGCATGGTGATAGATCTTGGTCAAGTTTTAGTTTTTGGCATGTAGAGAGCCAGTTTTTCCAGTCCCATTTTTTTTTTTTTAATATCATGAGATTTCTTTTATTTTTTTCTTTTTATTTGTTTATTTTTTATTTTATTGAGGTACAAATATCAATCAGACAGTTTTAAGACACCTTAACAGGACGGATTCGATAAATTAATACATTGCAAACTGTTTGCATAACGTTTTAGTATTGTACAAGGTGCATACATGATATTATACTTACAGACATTATTATAGCAGATGTCTCTTATCAGTAAATTAAGGGAGTGTAGCTGTTTACATATCTTATTTTTTATACCTGAATTACATCAAAGATTCAATAATTAATACTTTCTACCTTGTTATTTTCCTAGTGGTTGTCCATAGTACTAGAAGCTGACATAATATCCTGTCCAACCACTGTTAGTGCATATCTTGCCTCTCATAGAATTATGTAGAACCACGGCGTTATCTATCCCAACTGTACTGTCCATACACACACATTATGATTCTGCCTTTCTGTACCCCTTCCTTTGTCTACACCTGTCAAAGATGGGCACTCCATTGTCATTCAACCAATTTAGATGCCTCAACTTGACGACACAATCCAACACAGTCCAGCATTCCACAACAATAGTGAGTTATCTGAAGAAGTTGTCGACCATAGCCATTTACAGCTCAACTTATTATGGTCCTGCATTGTATACCTCATTTTCATAGTTTTCTGCTGGATGGTTAAGACCTAGATAGACCAAGACCTATATACCAAAACATGTAGTTTTTGTTTCTGATGAAGTCCCCGCAGGGTTTATCGTGTAATCCTGTACCTTATTCTGTAGATTCTTTGTCTGTATCATCCATGTGGATGAGTCAAGGCCAAAGCTTGACCAGTTTGCTCTTTGTGAGAGCCTGAGAGAAAGTTTTCTCTCTATGTGATTCTCCCCAGGCACACTATAGAACTTCAATCTCTTTCCTCTGTGGCTCCATAATCTCCTTGTTCAGAAAATTTGGGGCTCAACTGAGTTTCATGATGTTGCAGTGCAGGTTCTCATATGTCCTGAGTCTTCGTTGACCTTGAAAGGCTAGGGCCAAAATGTTGGCTGGCCTTGTGGCCCTTCTATTTCTGCTGTTTTGATCTGTGAACTTAGGTTGTTAACCATTCAGAAGAAAATCTGATTAGTACCCTGCAGCATATGCCATTCACTTTCCCTTATCTGACTGAATTGTTTTTAGTAGTTGTTGTACATTTCTATTTGTATTTCTTCTTTTCGCTTCTTATATTAGGGAGACTATAAGATATTTACACATGTGTGTCTGGTTTATTTCACTTATACATATATGTTCAAGTGACATCCACTTCAATATAAATGCTTCAAGCTTATCATTCTTAATAGCTGAGTAATACTCCATTATATAGAAATACCACATCTTTTTCAACCATTTCTCATGTGATGGACATCTTGGTTAGATTTTGCTATCACAAATTGTGCTGCTATAAACATAGGTACACATATATCACTATGATACAATGTTTTCAGTTCCTTTGGGAAAATTCCCAGTAGGGGGATATTCAGCTTGAATGGGGTTTCCAGTCCTATTCTTTTGAGGAGTCTCCACACTGATCTCCACAATGGTTGTACCAGTCTACATTCCTACCAGCAGTGAAGAAATGTTCCCTTTTCCCCACAACCTCTCCAACATTTGTTATTGGTTGATTTCCTTATGATAGCCATTCTTTCTGGAGTGAGATGGTATCTCAGTGTTGTTTTTACTTGCATTTCATGAATGGCTAGCGATGTGGAGCATTTTTTCATATATTTATTCGCTTCTTTAATTTTGTCCTCTGAGAAGTGTATATTCATCTCAGATGCCCATTTCTGAATTGGATCTTTAAATTTGAGGGCCCTGTTATATCTTAGTTCTTTATATATTCTAGACAGCAGACCTTTGTCTGATTGCTTGTTAGTTAGGATTTTTTCAAAATTTGTGAGTTGTCTTTTCACTCTGTTGACAATTTCTTTTGATGTTAGGAAACTCCTTAAGAAGAGTTGATCCCCGTTGTTGATTCTTTCAAGTGTTTCCTGTGCAAGTGTTCCTGTGTTTCATGAACTCTTTACCTACCCCTATGTCTTCAAGAGTTCCTCCTACTTTTTCTCCCAGGAGATTCAGTGTTTCTGTTTTAATATTTAGATCTTTAATCCATTTTGACTTTTACTTAGTGCATTGTAATAGAGCTGGGTCAAGTTTAATTTTTGGCATGTAGAAAGCCAAGTTTTCCAGCGCCATTTGTTAAAGGGGCTATCTTTCTTCCAGTGAGCATGTTTGCCCCTTTCTCAAAGATAAGGTGGTTGAGTGTGTTCTCAGAGGCCTCTGCATCTTCTAATGTATTCCATTGATCATCAGGTCTATTTCATTGCCAGTAACATGCTGTTTTTATCACCGTAGCCTTGTAGTATAACTTCAAGTCCGGTATTGTAATGCTTCATGCCTTGTCTTTGTTGCCCAGGATTGTCTTTGCTATTCCAGGTCTTTTCTGGTTCAAATAAATTTTAGGAACAATTTCTCCAGGTCTGAGGTATGTTAGTGGTAGTTTGATAGGGGTTGCATTAAATCAGGATAGCAATTTTGGGAGTAAGGCCATCTTCATGATGTTGGTTCTTCCTATCCAGGAGCAGCACATATCTTTCCATTTTCTGAAATACTCTATGATCTCTTTGTTAAGAATACTATAATTTTCCATGAAAAGATCTTTGAGTTCTTTAGTTAGATGAATTGCAAGGTATATCATTTTCCTTAGTGCTACTGCAAGGTATTGTTTCTCTAATTTCCCTCTGTGTTTGTTATCTGTGTAGAGGAATGCTATTGACTTTTGGGTACTTACTTTGTGTCTTGCTATGCTACTGTATTTGTGTATTAATTCTACTAACTTCTTGGTGGAATTTTTTGTGTCTTCCAAGTGAAGTATCATGTCATCTGCAAATAATTGTAATTTAACTTCTTCTTTATCTATTCTTATTCTTTTTATTTTTCTCTCTTATCCAATGGCTCTAGCTAATGATTCTAGGACTATATTGAATAGGAGTGGTGATAGAGGACATTCTTGTCTTATACCAGATCTGAGAGTAAAAGATTTCAGTTTTTCCGTTTAGAATTATATTAACCATTGGGTTATCATAAATGGCTTTTATCAGATTGAAGTAGAGTCCATCTATTCCAATTTTCTGTAGGACTTTGAATATGAATGAGTGTTGGACTTTGTCAAAAGTATTTTCTGCATCAATTGAGATGACCATGTGGTTTTTAGTTTTTGCTCTATTGATGGTATATTACATTTATAGATTTTTGAATATTGGACTATCTTTGCATCCCTGGGATGAATCCTCCCTGATCATGGTGTGTGATCTTGATGATTTCCTGCATTCTATTTGTTAGGATTTTATTGAGGATTTTTACATCTATGTTCATGAGGGAGATTGGCCTGTAGTTCTCTTTTTTAGTTGCATCTTTCTCTGGTTTTGGTATCAGTATAATACTTGCCTCCAGGAATGATTTTAGGAGGACTTCTTCCTTTTTAATTTCATTGAAGAGTTTGAGGAGTGTAGGGTTATATCTTCCATAAATTTCTTGTAGAATTCAGGTGTGGATCCATCAGGACCTGGGTTTCTATTTGTCAGTAGGTTTGGAGGTGCAGCATTAGGGTGTTTATTTGTTCCAGTTTTATTTCATATTTCATTGGCTGTTATTGGGTTTTTGAGAGTTGTTTTATCTTCTTGATTCAGTTTTAGTAATTTGTACCTTTCTAGGAATCTGTCCATTTCATCTGTGTCTTCTATTCTGTGAGTATAAAGATTGTCGATGTAGCTATTAATAATCTGAATTTCCACTGGGTCTAAGGTGATTACACCCTTTTCATTCCTTATTGCTTGTATTTGAAGTTTTTCTTTCCTTTTTTGATGAGGTTAGCTAGGGGCTTATTGATTTTATTTAATCTTTCAAAGAACCAGCTTTTTGATTTGTTAATTCTTTGAACTGTTTTCTTCCTCTCAATTGAATTAATTTCTGCTCCAATCTTTATTATTTCTTCCCATCTCTGCCCTGGGTTTGGTTTGCTCTTCCTTTTCTAGATGTTGGAGGTACAGCATTAGGGTATTTATTTGTTCCAGTTCTTTTTTTCTAATATGTGAGTTCACAGCTATAAATTTCCTTCTGAGAACTACTTTCTTCACATCCCATAAATTCTGATAAGTTGTGGTTGAATTTTCATTAAATTGTAGATATTGTTGAATTTCTTGTTTAATTTTACCTGTGAGCCATTGATTGCTGAGTAGGCTGTGGTTTAATTTCCTTTTTTTTAGAGTTTTTTTTTTTTTTTTTTTTTTTGTCGTTTATTTCCAGTTTCATTGCACTATGGTCAGATGATATGCATGGGATAATTTCTGTTTTCTTGTATATATTTAAGCATGCCCTACGGACTGGTATGAGGTTTATTTTAGAAAATGGCCCATGTACAGCTGAAAAAAAGGTGTATTAAGCTGTCGTTGGGTGGAACACTCTGTAAATGTCCGCCAAGTCCATTTGTTCCCACCTCTGCTTCAGTTCTGCTGCTACTTTCCTAATTTTTTGTCTGCTTGACCTATCTTTTTTGGGATAAGGGTGTGTTAATGTATCTTGTTAAGATTGTGCTATTTGATATTAGATTTTTCATGTCCATTAAGATTTGTCTTATATAGTTGGGTGCTCCCATGTTTGGTGCATACATATTTATGAGTATTGCCTCTTCCTCTTGGATTTTTCCCCTAACCAGGATATAGTGGCCTTCTCTATTTCATTTGATCATTCTTGGTTTGAAGTTTAGACTGTCTGAGAACAGTATTGCTACACCTGCTTTTTTCTGAGGTGCTGGGGTGTGTAGTATTGTTTTCCATCCTTTGACTTTGAGCTTATGAATGTCCTTTTGAGTTAAGTGTGTTTCATGTATACAGCATATTTTTGGGTTTTGTTTCCTAATCCATTGTTATGAATTACTTTTTCTTGCATCCTAGTTGTTTTAAAGAGATCTTTTTTTACCTTTTCATTAGCTGCACCAGCATCTTCAAGATCTGAAACTGTGTCGGTTGTGATTGATACTTTAAATTCCTCTATATCTCTTTGACTCTCTTTGACTCTGCTTTATGAGATCTATTTCTTTCTTGTATTGCTCATTCAAGGAAACCATCATTGTCTAATCGCCTCAATTTTTTGAAATCAATGTCTTCCTTAGAAGCAGCTATTAATTCTTTCACTGCAGAGGTTTTTTTTTTTTTTTTTTTCCCAGAGCAGGGTAGCTGGAAGCTCTGCCACACACTGGCCAGGCTTGGATTTGGGCTGGATCTTGACTTAGTCTTTTTTTGTTGGGAACCTCAAACGACTTTTCTTAAGTCTAGTAACTTATTATTATTTTTTTAGTTTTCTTTCTCTGTATAGGCTGTTCTTTGTTTTTCTTTATTTTTATTTATTACAGTGTCTCGCTACACATCACGGACTCTTTTTTTGCGGTGGGGGGGCAGGGTCAGCTCAGCCTGCCCTGGGGGAAGGGCTGGGGGGGGGCGCTGGCACGGCATGTGGTGCTGGGGATCGAACCGCGGTCCCTGAGAGCTTGCCTAAGCTTGCCAAAGCAGGCGCTTTAGACCGCTGAGCTATCTTGCCAGCCCCATCCAGTAACTTATTAAGACTGCATTTCAGTGTTGGTCTTTCAGAGTGAACTTCCTTTCTTTTTTCCCTCCTTTCCTTTCTGTTTTTCTCTTTTTATTCTTTGCTTGCTCATGGTTTCTGTCTTTGATATGGGAAGACTCCTATTATACATACGTTAGCTTTTTTCCCTTGCCATCTACAGCACCATTTTCTTTTGGATTATTTTATCTCTTTATTTCTTGGAATTAATTAACTGTTTTGGTTGGTTTTGACTTTATTCTAGTAAGGCATTAAGTCTTGTGTTTATTCTCTGATGAGTTTCTTACACTTTTTTTTTTGAAGTGATTTATTATTTTAGTTCAAAATTGTTCCTGACATTTATAACCTTGCTTCTAAATTTTAAACAATTCACCCATGATTTTCTTTCCTGTTTTGCATACTTCTACATCATTTAAAAAGTCTCTCTCAGCTCATTTGAAGGTATTAGTTGCATTTCTTTTCACTTTTTTTTTTTTTTTTAAATTTTTAGCGAAGAGTCTACAGGTGTTCAGGGTCTCACTACTAGACTGGACTCACAGTGATCCACCTGTTTACAGCCTCCCAAGAACTGGGATTACAGGTGGGCACCACCATGCCCAATCTCAATTGCCATCTCAGCGCACCCCAGGCGCTGGGCCGGCATAGCAGGCCTAGGGATCAAATCACCATCCCCTGCAGCTGCTTGCAGGAGCTTTAATCTGCTGAGCTATTTGGCTGGCCCATGTCTTCACTTTTGTGGGTACGTTTTTGTGATCTACTACTTACTCTCCTTTTTTTTTTTTCCGGTACCAGGGATTGTACTCAGGACCTTGTGCATGCCAGGGAAATGTTCATTCTACTGAGCTATCTCTCCAGTCCCCTTACACTCCTTTTTGAAGTATTAACTTCATGTGGACTTCAACTGCAGTCCTATTGTGTTGGTTGGTATTCTCTCAAAGTAGTTTTCTTTCACTTTTAGTGGAATGGGGGAGGGTAGAAGCCTTTTTGTTCCTGTTTGCTTGTTTTGTTTTTCTGATTTGATGACTGGAGCTCCCTCTTCTGCACTTCTATAACATAACAAAGCTCCCTACTTCTGAGAACTTTCTCCTTTGTTGCTCTCCACAGTTTTATCTGGATCTTATTCTCTTTTAGCTATCCTTCCCTGCTCTGGGTTATATTTCCAACATTTCTCTTTTCTGGGAGGATTTTTTTCTGCATAGAAATTTTGCTTCGTTTGTCTTGAGTTTATAGTGCCTAGACAACTACATCCTTCAGGTACTCTCCACCTCTTCTCCCCCTCTCCTGAGTCTTGGAAGTACAAATCTCTCTTATTCTTCATTGCCATTTTCAAATTGACCCACCTCATTTCCAATGGGTAACTGCTTTAGGATTGACCTGTTTTTAAGTTAATGCCCACAGCTTCCTCCTGTTCAGAGACCACACAGATCTCATAGTTCTGAAAGATTTAAATGCTGTCAGAGTCTATGGAAACACCTGCTGCTTTGTTTGGTAGATATTCTTCATGGGTTTAGATCTTGCCGCCTACTTTCTGGCTGTATGCACGAGGGAGCTGGGCCACTTAAAAACCACTCTGAATATTCTCAGGATATTTGTCCAAGTGTAATTCTTCATGCAGCCCATTTACTCTCAGAAGGAAAGAATGGATGATAAACTATGTGGTCCCCTTACTTATTCTCAATGACCAAAAGATTTTCTAACTTATTCAAACCTGATCTGAAATTTATGTGACAGCAAAGTCTGACTTGGCATAAACTGAAGCTGTTTATAATTTTTATTTGTCGCATTTATTATGAACACTCATATTTTTCCTACAGAAATGTTTATGCCTTTTATTTTATCATGTGTTTCCAGGCCCAGTGGTGATGTTGCAAAATATATTACATGTGAAACATATTACCATTGTAAAATAGGGAAAGCTATAAAACAATGAAACACATTTTGATTCAAAAATTTCAGATAAGGAATTGTAGACTTGTAAAAGACTTCATCCCTGTCCCCATCAAAAATCGTATCTTGGATAGTGTTCCAAGCCAGTTAAGCAAATGTCCCTAGAATTAGGAATAGGAGGGTATAGGCTGCTGGTGGGGTGTGTGTAGGGCTGAAAGGGATGGTTGGGTCACCTGGGGCAGCAGTGGCTAAGATGCTCCCTGGAGTGTGATGGAGGCATATGAAGCAGGTGGAAGGTCAATTGGGAGGAAAGCTTATAAGACAGAGAGCGCACATTGTTCATGGTTGCCTGCTAGTTCATGATTTCCATCAGGCTGTGAGTCTATCCTTTGCTAAAGTTCTTTGAGGCACTCCCCTGTCCTTCTTTTTTTTTTTTTTTTTTTTTTTTTTTTTTTTTTTTTTTTTTTTTTTGTCTTTTTGAGACAGGGTCTCACTATGCAGTTCAGGCTGTCCTTAAGCTCATTTTGTAGCTCAGGCTGGTCTCGAACTCACAACAATCCTCCTGCCTCAGCCTCCCGAGTGCTGGGATTACAGGCATGCGCCACCACGCCTGGCTTATCCCCTGTCCTTCTGATAAAGTTCAATGTATAGTTTTCACTTGCTGGACTGATTTTCTACTCCTTACAGTGAGGTGTGTGTGTGTGTGTGTGTGTGTCCATCCATCTGTCCTTTAACAAGTCACATTTGGGTCTGAGTCTTCTGCCAGGTGCCATCTTTATGAAGGGTCCCATTGGATCTCAACATATATGGATGGAAAGTTAATTCTAGTCACTTTTCCATTCATTCATTTATTCACCACAGAAATTTCTAGAACCCTCCGCCCCCCGCCCAGGGCTCTAGCAGACTTACTGCAAAGAGATGGCATGGAAAAAAGTGGTAGATGTGGTACCCACCTTCCTGATGTCACCAGTCAGCTGCCAGTTCTTTGGTACAAACCTGCTCCCTTGAAGTTGGTGGCTCTGGGGTTTTGAGTGCCATAATTCTGGGCCTTGAGTGCCAGAGCCTCTTAACTCGCAGTGTTACAGCCTTCGGTGCTTTCTACTATCAGTGCCCTAGCAGCTGAAGCTCGTCACCCCCTTGATAGTTTTCTGGAGCCCTCCCAGCAACATCTGCTACTGTACCTCTGCCAGCTTTTGGCCCTGACCTTCTGCCTCCTCCTCCTTTACTGGCAGTCTCAGGGTTTGGGCTCTGGCCCTCTGCATCCTGGGGGCCTAAGCCTTGAATTTCAGTGTGTCCCCTTGTAGGTCTCCAGAATGCATTGGGCTTGAAAATCCTTAGTGTTACCAGTGCCACTTCAATCAGCCCGCTTAGCCCACTGTACCACAAATGAGAATCAGAGTAGGCAGCAACATTATGTATGTTGCAGTACAGGTTTTGTGGGTCTACTGGAGGGACCCCCCCCCAGATTAACCGAAGGAGGATGAGGGGCACTACTTATGCAGGGGAGAGGGCTGCACATGCAGTCTCCTGAATGTTCCAGAACTATCCAGGCTCTTTTGGGGTAGTGATAGAAGGGTGTGGACTCATGTGGCAGTTATACAGTGGGCTCATCAGGAGTGACCACAGAGCAGAGCTGGGAAGAGGTCCATGTTTCAAGCCTGCTGTAGCCAAGGCCAACATCTCCCAGAGAGGTGGTAGGGGCCTAGGACATCTTCGGCTACTGTTGAGAATGTTTTGCGGAACTTCTAGAGAAGCAGCTATTTGATTAAAAGTCTCCGTGCTTCTACAAAAATACTATCACTAACAATCATAGCTGCTATGGTTCTAGGAGTCCCTCTAGAAGCGACCCCAGTGTCACTCAGGTCCATTGACCTGCAGGGACTTCAGGGACACCAACAATGGCACCTGAGCCCTCCCTGATCTTTGCCAGCACACAGAAATTTTTGGTTACTCCCTAAAAAGATAGCAAGCCACAGTGCCTGACCTGGAGAACAGGTGAGTCAGGCGCCAGTCAGGTCCTTCCCCTTTCTGGCTGGCAGGGATAAAAAGAAAGGATGGCATCTCCTCCTTTCTATCTTAGTCAAATCAATTAAGAATTAGCTCAGTGGCATCTTTTGGGCTTCCCCACCTCTGCCAGGAAGGCAGATGTGAACATTTAGAGATAGTTTAAAGGGCAGCTGCAGAATCGGGAAGAGAGCCGGTGCCAGACAATGCGAGGAAGAGTGAAGAAAGCCTCTAGATAAGGAACAGCTCGTAATTCAGTCCACTGACCTTGCACTCCTCCAGGGGGCAGACTGTCCTGAGCCCTGGGGAGGTGAAACAGCACCCTGTTGCTCTTCACAGGGCTCATGTTGTTCCTGTGGGAAGACAGAAAACAAACCAACCAACAAATGGTCAGATGGACCAGGGTTCTGGCAACAAGGAACTGGGGAAGGAGAAGGCTGAATACAGGTGGGGTGAGGTTGTGGGCTGTCTGCACATGGCCAGGGTCACTGTGTCACTGTGAAGATAATAGCTGAGACAATCCCAGAGGTGGGAAAGGGGCATCCAGGGTATGTGTCAGGGAAGCCCCCAGCGAGGGATAGCATTGCCAAGGCAGGGCTTGGTAGCAGCCTGATAGTGTGGAGAGAGTCACAGCAAGGTCAGGGGGCTGGACTGAGTGACCAGGACGCAGGACAGGCTGAGGTGCAGCAGGCAATGGTCAGGCAAGGCTTGGGGAATGGGGGCCCAGGCACTGTAAGGATGACTTGGGCTTTCGATCTGAGTGGGGTGGAAGGTGACTGGAGAGTCATGAGCTCAGGGTGCCATGTCCATGCCAGCTGCTCTGTAGACAGTGGGTGGCAGGTGGTGGCCAGAAGTAAGGAGCTACTGTGGCCACCTCAGGGCAGGGTGCCAGCTGGGTCCTGAGAGAGGGAGGGAGGTGGGTCTTGGGGTTCAAGACCCTGTGCTCATTCACAGTCAAATAGGCCCAGCTCCCCTAGAAGTTTTAACAGTGTGCTATTTTTATGATAATTACCTGCTATAGGTTTATAGGCGTCTCATGTTTTATGTAGCAATCTCTTAAGTAGTGACACCATCTCACACCTTTCATCTTAAGATTTTGAAGGAGGATGACACATTTTCTGCTCTGAGGCAGCCAGTTAATTAACCTGATGCAACCCTTGCCCCTGAATGAGGTGTTACTGTGCCTATTTCAGAGCTGGTTAAACTGAGGCCCCGCTGCATTGAGAAGCCCCTGAGCTCTCCGTTCTTCCCTCTGTGCTTTGTGAACGAAGTTCAGTTTCACACTACATTCATCTAAACATGCGGGAAGTTTTGGGAGGTACATGGAGATAGGAATGGGAATTATTTACTCTGGGTGGGAGTAATAAACAGGAATTCTAACCAAAAATTTAAGCTGTCTTCCCACAAAGTTTAGAAAGGAAGATTCTAGATTCCCCGCTCAGTGCAGCTTCTTCTTGTGCGCACTTAACATAGGCAGATTTGAACTCTATGTTTGGAGAGACAAAAGCAGAAGACAGAAGGCCAGCAGGTGTGTTCCTGTGACAGGAGGCCAGCAGGTGTGTTCCTGTGACAGGAGGCCAGCAGGTGTGTTCCTGTGACAGGAGGCATGCTACCTGTTGCAGCTGTTCTGTGAGCCCCTCATACACAGACACTTGCCAGGGAGATGTGACAGCCGCAGCAGGGCCCAGGCACAGTTTTGTACTTCTTGCTTCCTCTACTATGAGTTCTTGGTAAAAAGGATACCTACTTGGGGGTCTTAAGTCTAAGCAACTACCTCATTTAGTGCTTATTGGAAGAAACAGTAATTAGTTCTTGTGCTGGGAGAAGGTGCCTGGGCTCAAGGGCTCCCTGAGTTCTAGCAGACTGAAGCACATTCCGGGCTGGATGTCCTGGGTCACTCGAGGCATTTTCAAGAGCTGCACACCACGAGCCCCTCTTGTCCCTGCTCTCCGCCGAGGGCTCTCGGGCTGCGGGTGCAGAGCCTTCCAAGTGACCTGGCAGCACGGGTGCTCTAGAATGTGGCCCCTTGGAGCTGATGCATACACATCATGTTGACCTGTGCTCTCCGCCATCGCCCCAAGTCACAGTCACATGTAGCTGTGTGGGCTGCTGCACCTCGAGGGACTTAGGAACACAGGGTAGTGGAGAGGCATTAGACTCAGGGTAGCTTTAGTAAGTTTTCTTCACTTACAGCAAGCAGCTGCTCTAGCTCGCGGCAGTTCCTCTGCTTTCCATGGGGAGGGGGAGGCAAGGCGCAACCAAGCATAGCTTCGCGTGTGTCTTGTCCGATTGTCTTGGGCTCAGCAACAGGCCAGTTGGCTGTTGAGGGCAAAATGAAGAGCTCACGGCACACTGCCTGTGCTACTCTCCACCTACTGTTCTGCCAAGGATGGAGGAGGGGCAGCATCTGCCTCCATGGCTGTCATGGGCATTCAGGCTCTTGGATAACAGGATAAAGGGCAAAAGCTGAATTTTGTTGTGCCAAGAAGAGGGAGAGTATCAGAGCCAAGAAGATCAAACCAGTGCTGCAGAGGGTGGCTAAATGGTACCCGTTAACCCCTGTCAGGGCTGGAGTCCTAGGATGGGGCTTTTGCCAGGAACCAGCCCTGAATAGAAACAAGGTTTGGCTGGCTCAGAATAACGGTGGGATGGGGGGCATGGGAATTCACAGAAAACGAAGCTAAGCTATTCCATCCCCGGTCTGTGAGGATGAACCCCAGGGTTGGAATCAAGCATCTGAGAGTTGATGGGATGCAGGTCCAGGCCTCATCCCCTGGAGGGGTGGACAAAGGGAGCTGCTCCTTCCCGTGGCCTTGGCTGGCCAGCCACCACTTCAGAGGGGAAGCACGCATATCTTTATGGCAAGCAGCCACCGCATGTGAGTGTCTGTCTTCTGAGAAGTGTTTCCCCACTTTCTGTTCCTGGCATATGGGAAACCTGTAGTCTTCCACCGCTGCTCACATTTTTGTCTTTGTTCATCATCCTGGCAAGAAAAACAAACTTGCCACATGTTAAATGACAGATCCCTAGCAACTAGAACCCATGTGCTTTGCTAGTGGACAGAATGGTGGCACTGATCACCTGAAGGCCCTGTGAGAAAGCGTAGGAGCAATGCCCCAAAGCTTGTCGGGAAGATAGTTCTCTTCCTTCATCTCTGCTAGGTTGGCTAGCCCAGTTTCGCTTAGTAAAATCCACCATTTCCCCAGCTAGTGGAACCATACTCATGAATCTGGGTGTTTTCTGCAGCCAGCCAAGTAAGTCAAAATGCTGCAATGTTTTCTGAAGCAGCTATTATCAAAAGCCATTGATTGCAAGGCAAAGAGCCCTAAAAGGAGGTCAAGGGCCCATACAGCGATCTCTGCAGACCAGCAGGCTCCTACCACCTGAACAGCCCACTGCTCAGTGGAATGCTTGCTGCTGGCTGTTATGTGCTGCCCCTACCCCGCCCCCACCCCCAGTCCTTTAAATGCT
The DNA here is from genome assembly GCA_004027165.1 of Ctenomys sociabilis. Lineage (NCBI taxonomy): Eukaryota > Metazoa > Chordata > Mammalia > Rodentia > Ctenomyidae > Ctenomys > Ctenomys sociabilis. The sequence continues at coordinate 22,450 of PVKA01020276.1, read as the reverse complement.
TCTAGCCATTTAATATTAAGAGAATCTGGTAACTTCTGCTGGCCGGAGTCAATTTTGGTATTGTCAAAGAAGAATCCTAGGCTTGGATCAGGTTTCACTCCATGTCACCCTGTCTGTCCAACAGGGAAGTAAAGGAGGAGCTTACTTTTAGAAAATCTTCTTCAAGGAAATCTAGTAAGATAATTTTTGAGCAAATGTATTTCAGGACAGTGCTTTAACTGGAGGGGACAGCCCTAAGTAATTGAGACAGATGTGAACAAAATAAGTGAAGTAGAAGAGAGAAGGGTGAAGTTACTGTGTATAGTAAAGACAAGAATCCCTTCCCATGATTGTGTCCCAGTTGTGTGTACTAGACAGTAACTGGATTACGGTGCAACAAGTGTTACTCCTGGTGATTTATGATCAAGAAAACTTGATGATCCTTGTACCTGAGTCAAGAGGCCCTAAGCTTTAGTCCCATTTTACTTTTATGGGCCTCAGTTTACCATCTGTGAAAGGAAGCAAATGCCTACAAAGCCTCTGCACTCCTAACATTTAATGATTAAGCTAAATCCACTTCCCATTCAAATCAATTTCAGCATTCAACAATTACTAATAAAAAAATTCTTAGGTGTAATTAACCTAAACTTCTGGACTTTGGAAGGACACATCCCCATAGTTCTGAGGTATACAGACAAAGCCAAGAGGTAGAAGCTACTTCGATAAACCAGCTTGGCCCAATTACAATGTGTTTGGGTTTCTAACAGAAGTTTTGTACCAGGTTTTTGTGGTTATACTACAATTACATTTATTTTTGTTTTGTTTTTCCATGTATGTATTTGGTACAGGGTCTCATTATGGAGCTCGGACTCATAGTGATCCTCCTGTTTTCAGCCTCCCCAGTGCTGGGATTACAGGCGTGCCCTACCACACCTGGTCTTGGTTGTTGGCTCAACGTGCTCCCAGGCTGGAGCCAGAGCAGCATGCGGGACCAGGGATCGAACCTTGGTTCCTGTACTTGCCAAAGCAGGTGCTTAGAACAATTATATTTTGATTATATTTGAAATAACATACATTTTCTTTGGGACAGTGAGGAGTGTGAGGGTGGGGTGGGGAAACGAATGGGTCAGGAAATGACAGCTTTGTTAACCCGGAGGTCACTTCCAGGTCATTTCGAGCCTGGGGCCACTCACACTTCTTGCTTTGTGTTAACAACTACTGAGAACACTGGTCTCAGAAGTGCGACAGAGGGGAGCCAGAGGGATTGAGAACTTAATGTTTCAAGGCCACTGGTCCTTTCAAAACACTCTGATATTGTTGGTTCCTTCACTGCCAGATCCAGGGAGACATAATTCAGGGGCATTGCATGTTATGGCGTGGATCTCATTGCGCATGTTCGGCATGATTTTCCCAAGGACCATCGGCCTAGACAGAAAGCAGAGCTGCTCAGGCCCAGCCAGACCTCAGATGTGTAGCGCTCGAAGGGAGTGCTGCGGCATCGCTGATGGGTGGGCTCCTGGGACGACAGGGAGCTCAGATTCCAAAAACCTGGTCTGAATGGAAACTTGAGGTTTGCAGTGAGGGCGCGGCGTATGTTCACGGTCTTCACCTGTGCTCCTTGTCCCTTCGTTCTGCCAGTAACTGCTGTAGCTGCCAAAATATTAGAACAGGAAGGAAGCCTGCTAACCATCTCACTCGACACCTTGATTTTCAAGGGAGGAAAACAAGGCTCTCGCTTTCCACTGCCCCTTCTACGGATGAGTGCGGATGAGTGCCGCAGATGCCTCTATCTCGTGACCTAAATTTAAAGGAGATTGTTTTGCTCTTGAAGGTTGAATATTAGTAATTGATTTGTTCACTGTGACTCGAACTTTGCTTCCTGTTGGCTTTTGCAATTTTGCATTTCAGTATTTGTAGATACAATGCCTATGCTTGCCATGGAAAAGCTTGGCATTTCTATGTATGACCCAGTATCCTACCAGCTGAATGCCTGAGATGCCTTGACATGTGCAAGGAAAGTTGGGGAGGCCTTTATTAGCTTTGATTTTGACCTCATTCTCATAAATTATGCAAAATGTGTCATTTATAGGAACAGCCCAGAGGAGCCGTTGCCAGTTGTAATATAAAAAATGATACCACAGAAACTGAGACGTAGTTGTGGCACATACCCTGTCAAAAGAATGATTTATAATCTGGAAACACAAGCAGTGAGAGAGGCCCACCAGCTAGGCCTGTATCATCTAAAGCAATCCAATCCCACAAAAATGAAGCAATTTTGTGTTACCATTTCCAAGTGCTCCCCACAATAAGGACTCTTGTATGCCCAAGTTTAATATTCAGAGCAGAAACCACAAACTCCAGCAGCCGCTCTTGGTCAAGATAGTTAATCACAGTTCCCAGGCAAAGGCAGGCTGCAAGCAGCTGGGGATTTGCCTGTGTGTCAGCTTCTCTCTCTTTGAGAACTAGAAAGCAATGGTGGTTCAGGCATCCATTTGCTGTATATATTGATATAATTTCATCAGAATTTATGATGTGGGAATTACTGCACAGGCAAGATATGTAATCTAACCTTCATCTCACACAATACAGGAAAGATTATGTTTTTGAGAAAAATGTACTGACTTGTTGAATCAGATCGTGCATGTGCCAGCCTAATGGGTTTCAATATTTCCTTGGAGAAGTCATTGCTATTTGCATCATGTGGATTAAGCTGGTGTGTATACAGATACTTTTACAAATGATGAAGAATTCTAATGCTATTGATTGTTTCATTTTTTCAAATTCTGGCATGTACATTCATTCTGGTAAATTTTAAACATGTGTGTATTTGTGATAGTTTATCCTAATTCCTCTAGCCTGTATTTGCACTCTTAATATCTAAATATTGCAGTAGCATATATGTTTCACTTTCATCCTTATGTAGAGTTCATAGACCTTTGGTTGACAGGGGAAGCAAATGCTATCAGTCTTCTGGGGCAATTTTACAGACCATCACTACAGTGAGGCTACATTCTTCTATTGTTTGGCCCTTAAAATCATGTCGCATATCTTTGTGACTTTTATAGTCTCCTTTCAGTAGGAATCTGAATATATAAAATATATCTTAAATTTTAAGATGGCTTTTAATTGTTTCATTTAGAAGCAATCATTTGTTGAGTCAAAAGTTAATTTTATGCATTTAAAGAATGAAATACCAACTTCACAATGTGGGGCAGTGTTTATAGAAGTATTTTGGTAATATTTTCTGATTTCTGCTATTGACCTGACTATGCAACTCAACAAACATGGTTGATCCAGACACCAAAAGTCATGGTTACAGTTGTTCTACAGTGGTTCAGGTGAATTGCAAATATATGGTAGAGTTAGCAAGTATGTAATTTGAAGTTTGGTTTTTGAAAATGTGCACCTTAAAGAATATCTTTCTATCTGTCTTAATGTATTTGGTTGTTACAGGGTCTCACTATGTAGCTCAGACTTAGGGTGATCCTCCTGTTTTCAGCCTCCCCAGCATTGGGACTACGGGTGAGCACCACTACTCCTGGACTCTGGCCAGCTTAACCTGCCCCAGGGGTCAGGGCAGCATGTGGTGCTGGGGATCAATCTGTAGTCCCTGCACTTGCCTAAGCTTGCCTAGGCAGGTGCTTTAGTCCTGTGATCTATTTCACTGCCCCTCTTTATTTTATCTAAACAGGGAACAACTCATGTGTGGCATCACCAAATAGTATCTATTTTTCAGTTTGTATCTATTTATTTGTTGGCAATAACACAGTACCATAGTCTGGGTGAATATTATAAAGAAATGGGGTCTATTTTGGTTACAGCTCTGAACATCCAAGGTTGGGAGGCTGCATCTGGTAATAACAGGGTTCTGAGGTGATACTTGAAGTGAGACAGGGAACAAATATGTCTCCAAGTGTCCTCTGGTCCCTCTCCTCTTTTTATGAAGCCACTGAGTTCAGTCTTGGGACTCTAACTTGGTGAGTTTATCTAATCCCAATCATCTTCTGAAGGGCCACCTCTAAACATCATGGTTAGTATAAATCTATGTCCTCTTAATCCCTGACAGTGGAGATTAACGCTGCCCCTGAATCTTCAGTGGGGACAAGCCACATTCTACAAGTAGCCACATGCTACCACATGACATGTATCTGTCCTTGTTCTCTCTCTCTCTCTCTCTCTCTCTCTCTCTCTCTCTCACACACACACACACACACACACACACACACCATTTTGCAAAGCAGAAAATGAGTGCTCAGAAATTCTAAATGCCTTGCTCAATGAGGGACACACTTTTACTTGACCCAGGCAACCTGTACTTGCCAGGCAGGTGCTTTGCTGCTGAGCTATGTCCCTGGCTTGGGTGGATTTAATGCTTTCAACTGCTGCTTCTTTCAGAGGCCAGGGTAGGGCTGCTTTCAACTGTTTTTTTTTTTTTTTTTTGGCCACCTAAATGATATTCCCTTTTTCTTCCCACTGTAGAAGTCTTTTATAAGCCACAATCAAAAGCCTCCCATAGTGAGCAAGCCTCAGCAAGACACCTGTTTCCTTGAGCAAAGAGGAATAAGATCAGAGGCAACTGAATGGCTCTACTCTCATCTTCTTTCTTTGTAAAGGAACATGATGGCTAATGTAGCAGCCTCCTGTAACCATGAAGGAGTAACTGAGCATCCTAGGCATGTCGTGTTGACATTGCTAAGCAACTGAACACACGTTCACAATTTCTTATGTACAAATATCTTGTCATATAGGGAAAACACACTTCTGTGTAATATATGGTGAGTAGGGATTTTTCAGCCAATGTCCTCTAAGGACACCGACCATCCACCATGTAGAATATTCGTTCAGTCTTTTGTTTCTCACAAGAAAAAAAAAAAGAGTATTTTCTTGTCTCGGAGTGTCTGGAAGATGAAATTGGAGTGGTTGGCAGACAAGGTCAAACCGATCAGAAATCACATGTAGTTTATTTATAAAATCAGGCTACACATGATGTAGTTACTATAGTCTCAGGAAGGGGAAGAACCCCAACACCGTGTGCCATCACCTCATAAAATTGTAAATTGGTGAATGCTGTGGGATGTAATTTCCACAGCCGCCTTCATCAGTCTTGTTCACTCTTATTTCCATTCTGGTTGTTCCATTATGATATGGTTGCCTGATTAGTGAACAGAATACAAGATCCCAAGTTACAATTGAATATCAGATAAACAACAAAAAATTTCAAATGCAAGCTCTCTTTGGAGTGCTGCCCCTCTAGGAAGTTTCTCCACCCATGTCCATCCAAGTTTCGTCCAGCAGATGTCAGCTATCCTCACAGACAGTTTGATTGGCACCAGGGCGCAAAGTCAGTTTCCCTTCTGTACAGAAAGATGGTAGCCTTCTTTCCACTTGGATGACAAAATGTAGTTCATCCATTTATTTAGTGACCAAATTATAAGTCAACTGCTGCAGGGAAAAATGGAACAAGACATGGTGTCTGACTTTGAAAAGTCCCCAGTGGGCTGCAGAGATGACCTACAAGTAAAGATTGTGTTGCAGAACTGTCAGTGCTAACAGACAAATGGACCTGTGTCATGGGGCCAGAAAGGAAAGGGCCTTTGCCATTACCAGGGGTACAAATGTTTCTCCTCCAGCAGTTATTCTTTCTGTCTCTTATTTAATACCTGTCTTTCCCATTGGCTTGGTTTTATACAATTTCTTATGGATCTATCATCTGTCTTATTGATTCATAGAACCATTTTGACACCTACTCTAGAAAGTCCCAGAGGGCAGGCACAAAGTCCACCTCAGCATCTACAGCACAATGAAGGTCCTCAAAAATATTTATAGAGTGAGATTTTGATGTGCTTTTTAAATCAAGCCTTTTAAAAAATGGAGGAAGTGAGAGGATTATGTGGCTTTTTCTGGGCTATGGCGGATGCAAGTTGCTGAGCAACAATTAGAGGTCACAGCTTTAGGATTTATGGTTACTTGTTGAATTGGTAGAATTAGGTAAGAATGGTGCATGTGTAATTCCCAACTCGGTCTAAAGTTGAATTTCTTGGGCCATTTCCTGCCGGTTACCTCAGAACAGATCTGATATATTGCTGTAAGCATTCCTACATGACATGGTATTGATTTTAATACTTGGAGCATGTGAAGTGGTCTCTCTTCTCTGTGTGTCATCAGATGCCTCTCAAGGTCCCCATTCCAGTCTTTCTCTGGCCAGGGCCTCTGCACACCCTGTGCTCATGGAGATTCACTTCTGCATCCTTGCGTGTTCCGTGGATCTGTTTTTACTTAAGAGCACACAGCAATGGAAATGTAGCTGTTAAACTAGTATGGTCCTGAAGAAATACCTCTACTTCACTTGTAAGATGACTGAAATTTACATTTTCATCACTCTTCTGTTCAGGCAGACCTTTAACTCCTCTTTGCAAGATAGTTCCAGAACATATCTCAAGAGACTCAATACTCCAATAATGATGTTGGTAATATTGGGGCAATGTGAAAGGAATAATTAACTTTATTTCTGCAGTTTACTTTTTAACAGTTACACAGGGACAAAGGGTGAGTCCTGGGCTCACAACAGATTCAACAGGCTACAAAATCTGAGCACCTCCCATTCCTGCAGCTCAGGACCTGTTCAGAGTGTGCTGAGTGGCGCTGCCTGGAAGACAGAGAGAGTGGCTGAAAAGGCAGCTCTTGCAGATTTTCCTTTGGGGAACTGTGCTCTTCTTACATCAAGATCACTTGCAAACAATACTGATGGTCGTTATTGCCCAAGGAAAGTGATAACTGTTATCATTTTGAATTTGTACAATGTCAAATGAGTTAACTGACCAAATAATCTATTGGTATAGTTCATGCTGCCGAACATCTGGCTTGGATGAAGCCAGTGAAAACACAGCTCATGGCCAAGGCTTTTCCTGTGAATGCCTCATTCTCACTCATTCTAGTATAAACTTGATTCTCTACAGTCTACTATGAAGCGTCCCATCTAACTGGCTGCATCTCGTCCCACCTGTGTAATCACACTGTATGTTAGCTCCTGACCATTCCTTTAAAGTCTCCTGTAGAGGGAGACAACTGGAATCCTGATCCCAGAGGAGCAAAAAGAACATCATCTTTTTAATACCCTGGCAAATATTTAGCATTATGTGGAATATAAGCTACTTTCAGAAGTTTCAGCAATGGTTATTGGAAGGACAAATTTTATAGTACAAGAATAAACAGAATCAAAAGTATCTTTAATTAAAGGTGTGAAATGTGACAAAAACAATAACATCTGAAATGAAAAACCACCAAAGGACCCAGAACATTTCTAAGCATGGCTGGTATTTATAGTCAACAAGATAACTGAAGATGCACAGTTATTAAACATGCTTCCCAATATGGAAAGGAGAAAGAGAAAGAAGAAAGAAGAGTGAGAAGGAATAAAGGTGGAGAAAGAAAGAGAAGGGTCAAACAGATAGCTCAGCAGACAAAAGAGCCTGCTTAGGCAAGCACTAGGGAACCAGGGTTCTGTCCCCATACCATGTTGGCCCTGCCCCCAGGGTACACTGAAATGGAGAATGAGACTGGGTGTGTTGGCACATGCCTGTAATCCCAGCACTTGGGAAGCTGAAAACATGAGGATCACTATGCGTCTGATCCATGCAGTGAGATCCTATAGACGCTTGTACTAAATACATTAAAAAAGCCGCCCCCCCCAAAAAAAAAGAAAGAGGAAGAAGAAGGAAAGAAAGGAAGAAAAAACAATAAAAAGATAGAATTACCTGATCATTGGAAGTAATAAAAATCAGATTTAAGATCACAAAATTAGATCTATGAAATACATGTTAGATAAACTTAAATTATATGTGTATTTAAATTACATATGCTGAATATATAACAGAAATATTCATAGAACTGGAGGAACAGGGATAGATCCAAGGTCAGTAACAGAAAGTCCTGAAGAGAATGTGTATACACATGAGTCTGGACATGGGGAAGGCTTACAGGTTGATGCAATACAGATGGAGACTAACATCAAACTGTAGCCTCATGAAGAGAAAAAGATATTGCTCATTGGGCTGGAGAAATAGTTGGGTGGTCTAATTGCCTGCCTGGCAAGCAGAAGGACCTGAGTTCAATTCCCGGTCCCACATGCACCGACAACTTCAGAACCACAGGCACTATGCAGGCACCAAATCCCAGTGCTGGAAAGGATGAGACAGGAGGATCTCTGAGTCTGAGCTGTGTAGTGAGAACCTGTACCAAATAAATACATAAAACAAAAAAAAATTTTTAAAAGATATTGCAAGCTTAAAAGTCAAAAACTGATGATACTTAGAAGGGACAACAGATTGGAGTGGCTTTTTACCCCTTCCCACTTACATGATCACAGCTAGAAGCAATTGTTTTTCATGCAGGAGGGCAGCTGAGTCACTGTTCATGTAGTCATTGACCTCAGAGTGCTGAGGAAATATGGAAGGCTTCCAGGTGGATAGGAGCTGTGGCTACGCAGAGTCCTGGAGGGAGAGGTGGAGATGGCGGTGGGGAGTGGGTGGTGGTGGGTGGTGGGTGGGGAATTATCCAGGAAACTGTGACAGAAGAGGAAGCTGAAGAGGGATGGTGGAGAGAGAGGCTGGATTAAAGGTGGCAGGAAGTGTTCGACTTCATCCCCAGGGCACTGGGGAACTGCCAGGATGATAAATAGTTTTACATTTTGTAATAAGGGGAGAGAGGACTGATGGTGAATGAAGACTGGTGGGAAGGGGGTGAGCAAGGAAGCTGATGTAGCTGTTCAGGCAAGAAACAGGGATGACTTGAAGGAGGGTGTAGGCAATGGAGGTGGAAAGAAGCTAATTGTTAGATGTTTGATGCACAGGTGAAGACGAATGAGAACTAGAGGGGTGCGAAGGTAAAGGGGATGTTGATGCTCCTGCGGAGATAGCTGGACTAGGTACTTAAGAAGAAGGAACAGGTTGGAGTAAACTGGGGCACATGCCAGGGGAGGGCAGAATCTATGGGGTCAGGCTGGAAATAGAGATTGGCAAGCCTTCACAGAATGTCCTGGACCTCACAGGCATTTTCACAATAGCTGTTTCACAATATTTGTAATTCATGAACCTTGTTTTTTTCACACGCGTTGGAGAATGCTGCAACTAGGAACCCATAGCTGGTGAAAAAGGAAGTAAGTAATTCATGTGAAGGAAAGGGTGGCTGCTGAGTGGTCTAACTAGTTGGGGGTTACTATTAAAATTAAATTAATTTCGAGAAAAATAAAGGGAAAAGTAGAAAGATTTCAGAATTTTACTTTAAATGAAGGAAGAAATGACTAGGAGAAGGATGAGAGTGAATCCTAAATGCTAACAGGCTTTGCCATGAAGAAAATGGTCAAGGATATTACTGAGTAATATGGTCTAACAGAGCATGAAGAGCGAATATCAACAATTTTATCGTAACTGTTTTCATCCATGGAAGTAATACTTTAGCCTATAGCCCAAAGAAGAAAAAAGAAGTCTCCAATCATAAAGTAACATAAGGGCCAGGAGTTGGCTTAGTGGCATAAGTGCCTATCCGGCAAGCACAAGGTCCTGAGTTCAATCCCCAGTGCCAAATAAATAAATAAATTAATTAAAGTAACCTCAATAAATGTCAGAAAGACACAAAATAGATGAGGAGGTTGTTGTTTTGTAAAGTGTTGGTGATTGTGTCATTTACCAGTTGGAGAGTGAGGTTCATTGAGCCTCAGAGACTAGATTACTTTCATGATTTTTAGAATGAATGAGCTCATTGGAAGATGGCCTAAGAGCCACACACTGTGACAACAAAAGACATGGGAATTATCCAGGGATAAGTCAATAGTAGTAATTATTCTCAGGGACAACTGCAACTACCCTAAGCACTTAGAGTATGGCCTGCACACAGTAGAACTCCAAGGGAATGTGTTTCAAATGATTGCACTAATCAATTAGCTAACTAATTAAAATAACAAGTGTAAACACTCAATAATTGCTCTTATGAGAAGCCAAACTGTCAAAATCAATGACAGCAGTCTCTGACTTATGGCAGTTTGCCTTACCAGCTTTTAACTTAATAATCATGCAAAAGTTCATGCAGTGGAAATCTGACTCTAAATTTTGAATTTTGACCTTTTCCTGGGCTAGCCACATGTGTAGGATGCTTTTTTTTTTTTCCCAGCATCAAGCTGTAGCTCCAAAGATCACAAGAGGACAAAAGGGACCTCCAGAAGTGTGTTGTGGGGCTGAGTGATGGTGTTCAGTAAATTAGGTGTTAGGCCTTTCACTTTGTATATTTTTAGTTTATGATGGATTTATTGAGAGATATCCTCATTTTTAGTTGAGGAGCACCTGTATAAAAACTTAGAATACTAAAATATGCTTTATTTAAAGAAATTTTATTGGGAAATAAAGAAGCTTAGAATAGATTAAGCACAAAATATTATTGATTTGTTGTAAGACCATATATAAGTTCAAATACTGTCACTTGAAATTTCTTTTGGAAAAAATAAAAGTGGTTCATGATTTCATTTGCAATAGTAAGTGAATGTGACTCTCAAAAATGTAGCTGAAAATCCCAGGTACCCCTATCAAACATTTATCACGTTGTAAAGCAATAGCAATTAAAAAGACTAGAATGCTAACAGATAAAATAGTGATGGGAATAGAAAAAAACCCACATAAATTAAGTAGAAAAAATGTAACATATCATATAATAAAGCATTATGATTAATGTGGAAATGAATAATTATTTGGTAAATTTTTTAAACATATATGACCACCAAACCAACCCTACAAAGAGAACTGAAACATATCCTAGAAAGTGATAAAATCGGCCACAGTTCTGAGAATAACAACAGAAGGAATCCACCCAGCAGGGCAAGCAATTCAACAGATGGGAAAAGTATAGAATTAACAGCAGAAAAATAATGTGAAGAAGATAAGCCAATACATATTAGTTATAAACATTAATGTAGACAGACTCAATTTACTAGTCAAAAGAAATAGACTGTCAGAGTAGATCAAGAAACAAAATCCAATAATATGCTGTATACAAGAAACATATACAACTCAAAAAAAAATCATAGATGGAAAGTCAAAGGATACAAAGCAATACTCCATGTGACAAGAGCTGACAAAAAAGTGAGGGTAGCTATTCTGTTTGCAGATAGTGTAAACATCAAACCAAGGATTATCAAAAGAAATAAAGAAGATAACTATGTATTTGTTAGGGGAAATTTTCTGGGGGAGACTGTAATAATCATAAATATATATGTATCAAATACAGGAACACCTAAGTATAAGGCAACTATTAATAGACATGAAAGATCAAATGAGCAATAATGTACTTATAATGGGGCACCTTAACATCCCATTTGCATAAAAAGACAGATTGACTAGACAAAAAATGAATTAGTAAATAACAGAACTGAACCAAACTTGTGAACAAATGGATTTAGTAAACCTTCACAGAGTGTTCCACACAAAAATATCAGAACACACATTCTTCTTGGTACACATGGGATGTTCTCTAATATAGACTATATTCTAGCCCATAGAATATGCTTAAGTAAATGCAAAGGAATTGAAATTATCTCATGCATATTATCTGACCATAGTTCAATGAAATTGGAAACTATTGACAAAAGAAACCACAAAAACTCCATAAGCATGAAAATTAAAGAACATCCTCCTGAGTAGCCAATGGGTCACAGATGGAATCAAAGAAGAAATTTAACAATATATATAATCAAATGAAAATGAAAATACAACTTACTGGAACCTGTGGAATGAAAGCAGTCCTCAGAGGGAAATTTATAACGGTGAATTCTCACATCAGGAGAATAGAACGAATACAAATAAATAACTTAATGCTGCACCTCAAACTTCTAGAAAAAGAGCAAGTCAAGCCCAAAGCCTAATGAACAGAGGAAATTATAAAGATCAGAGCATAAATTAATCAAATGGCTATGAAGAAAGCGATACAAAAAATCAATGAATCAGAGAATTGGTTCTTTTAAAAAAATAAATAAAATTGGTGGCAACCAACTTTATAAAAAAAAAAGGACACCCCCCCTCAAATTCATGCAATAAGGAATGAAAAGGGTGAAATCACTATAGATCCTGTGGAAATTCAGAAGATCATCCAGACCTACTTTGAAAATCTTTACTCATATAAGGTGAAAAACACAGAAGAAATAGACAGATTCCTAGAAACATTGAATTACCAAAGCTTATTCAAGAAGATACAAATATTTTGAATAACTCAAATTGACCAATGAAATTGAGAACATAATTGACAATTTACAAAGAAAAGCCCAGGTCCTGATGGACTCACAGCTGAATTCTATAAGAAATTTAAAGAAGACAACATCCATAGAGAAGATTTAACACGAGTACTTCTCAAACAAATAAAATTGAAAGGGAAGCAATTCTCCTTAACTCATTCCTGGATGCAAGTATTACCCTGATAGTAAAACCAGAGAAAGACCCAACCAAAAACAAACAAACAAACAAACAAACAAAAAACAAAAACTACAGGTCAATCTCTCTAATGAACATAGATGCAAAAATCCTTAACAAAATCCTAGCAAACTGAATGCAGCAAATCATCAAGATTGTACATGATGACCAAGCGGGATTCATCTCAGGAATGCAAGGATGATTCAGTATATGCAAATCAACAAATTTAATACACCATATCAACAGAGCCAAAGACAAAAATCACATGATCATCTCAATGGATGCAGAAAAAACTTTCAATAAATTCAAACCCCTATTCATGATTAAAAAAAAACACTATAAGAAAATTGGAATAGATGATCTTTATTTCTACATGATAAAAGCTTATTACAAACCAACAGTCAACATTATACTAAATTGATGAAAGCTTTCACTACAAAATCAGGATCAAGACAAGGATGTCCACTATAACTGTTCATATTCAGTATAGCTCTGGAAACGTTAGGTAGAGCAATTAGACAAAAGAGAGAAATAAAGTGAGTAAAGATAGGAAAAGAAGTGAAATTATCATGACATGATACTCTGCATAGAAGACCCCAAAAACTCCACCAAAAGACTCTTAGAATTAAGAATCAACTTTAGTAGCATAGCAGGATATGAAGTCATCAATCAGAAATCAGTAGCATTCCCATACACAAACAATAAATTACTGTGAGAAAAATAGGGAAACTATGCCCTTCACAGTAGCTTTCCAAAAAAAAAAAAAAAAAAAAAAAAAAAAAAAAAAAAAAAAAAAAAAAAAAAAAAAAAAAAAAAAAAAAAAAAAAAAAAAAAAAAAAAAAAAAAAAAAAAAAGAGAGAAAGAAATAAAAGAAATACTTAAGAATCAGTCTAACAAAGTAAGTGAAAATTAAAATACTCTGAAAAAAGATCAAAGAGAATTTCAGAAAAATGGAAAGACATCCCTTTCTTGTGGATAGGAAAAAACAACATTGTGAAAATATCCTTACTCCCAAAATTGTTATACAGATTAATGCAATCCTGATCAAAATACCACTAGCATTCTTCACAAATCTAGAGAAAGCATTCTTAAAATTCATCTGCAACCAGAAGATACTAGAATAACAAAGGCAATCCTTGGCAACAAAGGCAAAGTAGGAGACATCACAAACCCTGACTTGAAATTAAACTACAAAGCTATAAACTGTGATAAATTCAGCATGGTGCCATCAAAAATCAGACCTGAGAAACAATGGAACAGATTAGAAGATGCAGACACAACTACAACCATACTGAACCTTTTTTTTTTTTTTTTTTTTTTGATAAAGGGGCCAAACGTGTTCACTGGAAGAAAGATAGCCTGTTAAATAAATGATGCTGGAAAAATTGGCTTTTCACATGTCAAAAACCTAAGCTAGATCCATGTCTCTCACCATGTAATAAACGAAAGTCAAAATGGGTGAAATAGACTAATAAAACAAAACCACTAAATCTACTGGAAGAGAAAGTAGGCAGAAATCTTGAAGACATGGGGTAGGTAGAGAGCTCATGAACAAAAACCAAACTGCATGGGAAACACTTTAAAGATTAAACAACTAGACCCTGATCTTATTAAAAAGTTTTTACACATCAAAAGAAATCACCAACGGAGTGAAAAGAAAAAAAAACATAAACTGGAAAAATATTTTATTCAAATGCTCCTCAGAAAAAGAACTTCTATCTAGACTCTATAAAGAATTTAAAAATTCAGACCCCCCCAAAATTCAAAGACCCAGTCCACAAACAGGGTTAGTGAATCCTCTTCACTAACCCAAGATGAATATCAACTTTATCAGATGAAAAAATACAAATGGCAAATAAATGCATGAAAAAATGTTCAACATCATTGGTCATCTGAAAAATGCAAATTAAAACAGAATTGAGGTTCCATCTCACCCCAGAAAGAGTGGTTATCATCAAAATAATCAACCAACAATAAATGTTGGTGGGAATGTGGAGGAAAAAGGAATTTTTCTCCGCTGTCAGTGAGAGTGTAGAGTGTTACAACTACTGTGGAAATTAGTGTGGACATTGTGGACATTCCTCAGAAGACTAGGATTAGAGATATCATTTGTCATCCATTCCCCTTCCCAGAAATATTGCATGTGCACCCATGCTTGTACCAGCATGATTTGTCATAGTTAAATCTTGGAAAAAGCCCAAATGCCCATCAACTGAGGAATGGGTAAGGAAGATGCAATCCTTTTATACAGTGGAGTATTACTCAGCTGTAAAGATAAACTCTTAAGCTTTTATAGGTAAATGGATACAACTAGAGAACATACTCATAAGTGAAATAAGTCAGACTTGAATGTGTAAGCTCATATGGTCTCCCCAGAGTAAGAAATTGAAAGAGTAAATAAGATCCAAAAGGTACAATAGATATTGTGAAGAGAAAGAAACTTGCTGAAAAAGAAAAAAAAAACAAACGGGTGGGCAAAATGGGAAAAGAAGGAAGAAATATAGACAACTAAGAAATTGTACTCCTAATTCCTATTAGTTCATTGAAAGGAATAGTTTGTGTTTATATTTGATCAATCTTACACGCCTATGTCTGGTAACCTGAGTGACTACTTTGATGATAACAGTACACAATATAATAGCCATTGTTAATTGTCTATCATCTTACTTTGAAATTCTGTACCTTTTTATTGTTCTTTATCTTTAAAATTTAAAGCTGCAAATGAAAAGTACATTTGGTTATATTAAGTGAAAATTAAACTACCTACTATCTATGGTGCCTACTATGAGATTTTTAGGGTTATTGGTAAATAGTGATTGCGGGAATTAGTAGAAGTTAGTATAACATTTTGAACATAGCTTTGAGGTATCATTCAGGATCTATGGAAGCTTGCACTCTCCTGACACAGTTCATTCATCCTTGGGAATCAATGTGAAAGGCATAATTAGAAAGAAAAATATGCCATATGGGGAACATGCTTATGGAAGTACCATGTGTAGTAACAAAAAATCAAGGAAGAAAAGAAACTAGACAAAAACCACTATAAATTATAATTACAAATATTATACAGCAATAAAGTAAAGTTTTACTTGATGAAATTAAGTAAAAAAAGAGCATGTCACAAAATTGTTTAATAGCTATGATACATCTGTATAAACTACAAGTAACAGCCCAAAAGAAAGTCTGAAGAAATAATGAGTGGCATCATGCTGAAATTATGGGTAATTTTCTTTGTTAAAGTGTTACGTAATTTTGCTAGGACAACCACTTCGACCCAAGTATGTTCGTGTGCGCATTCAGGGCAGTGGTTAGTAATTATGCGGCTCCTCAACGGTTGCTGGGGATCTTCAAGCTTCCCTTTGCCCATTTTGAAGAGGAGATAATGACAGGGTGCGCTTTGTAGGGTTGCTCTGCAGGTTGCATGAGGTGATGTGCAGGAAACCCCAAGTTCTAATGCCTGGCACTGTGGAAAAGTTCATCAGGGCTGTGAAAGCAACACTGACCATGAGAAGGGCGATGATCATCTTTTTTTTTTTTTCTGTATCTCAGTTCATCTATCCTTACAGGCTCTCCACAGCTTGTAGGATATTGTTCAAATTTCTGATCTGCACGGTAAAAGCCTGCCACCTCTTTGCCCATCCCATCTACCTACTTCCATACCCTCAGACATATTTTCAGTTCTAGTCAGGTTAATGTGAGATTACTGTGTACAGTTTCACAGGCATTCAGCCGCTGAGCAAATAGCAAGAAAGGGTCACACTCAGGCATGAATTGTTACTCCAGGTTTACTGCTGGTGAAGAGGAAGACACTGACAAGAGAACATGCCAAAAAGAACTGTTCCCAGGCTGATGCTCCACTGTCCTGTGCTGTTATGGTTGTGTTGCTCATTGATGAGAGTTGTCCCTGCTCTGATTGGCTGGTCCCTGTACTATACCTGTTGTGAATAATTTCATACCCATGGTTGATTTTCAGTGTTGCACAGGAAAACCAGTGTTGTGTTCACTCTTTTTGCGTAGTTCTCATTTTTTCTTAACAATAAAAATAATACAAATGAATCCTCTTCACTAACTCAAACTCCCACCCATTGTTCAATACTCAACCCCAGCTCAATGCTTTGCTAAGATGCTTCCTCCCAGGTTTCCATCCCGCTCAAGCTCCCTGCTCTGAACATTATCTGTTCTCAGATTTCTGTAACTGGGTGGGAAGATCCCAAAGGCAAAAGCATGCTGTTGTTTATTTGTAGGCTTTTAGTCTTAAGAATTTCTCAGCTTCTCTCACAATTCTGAACATAACACAGATGCAATCTACAAATATGCAATTGGATCTATAGAATGTCTTAACTAAGAAAAGATTGTTTTTTATTCACCATACTTCTGGTGTAAGAGGAGGTACCAAAATTGTCCTATTAATGAATTCTAAAGGAGATTTATTAGAAACCTGTGCCAAAAGCAAACTGGCCAGAAATACCTACGGATTTACGGTTATGGTATTCTAGGGGATTTTCTTCCAGGAAAACCATTTGAAAGTAACCAATGTACAAATGACAGTTAGATTCTTGGATCTGTCTTGCTTAATTGGAGTGACTTCTTTTTAAATGGCAGCTTCTTGCCAATACCTAGGCATCCAGACCTGTAGAGGAAACACAAGACATAAAGATGATAGCCTAGTGCTCAGTGTGGATTGAGAATATAACTCAGAGAGGCTATATCCTCACCTTGAAAGTGCCCTGTTATAAAGAAATCAGTCGGCTTTATTCTGGCAATGTCCCAGCTCTGTATTAACTGTCCAGATTAATGTCAGATCAAACCCCAGGCATTATTCATGAAGCCCCTCTGTATAATGTAATTGCAGATTTTGGCATCCAGAGTGAAGATTAGCTTCTCTTCCTGTACTACGGAAGAGACAATGATCTGAAACAACTTAGTTGAGGGGGAAAGGGAGTTCATGTTTTTCACATGAAAAAGCAATTGTCAAGTGAGAGATGCCAGGTCTCACTTACACCCTGCCTGGAGAGAGGACCTGCAGCCACACTGAGAAGGAGAGAGCTCCAAGACCCATGAATAGCGACTTTCACCGGAGAACTTTCCCAAGTGAATGGAATGGCTCTTTATCTATGCTTAAGAATTAGTCTTACCAAAGCACAGCTCTACTAATCTCAACTGCAGCATCACTAAATGTAATGGATGCGTATTCATGTGGATGAAGAAATCTAGACCTTTCCAGCAGAAGCGCCTGTCAGCAAACCAGCTACAATGGATCATTAAAGAGCATTCAATGTGATTCAAATATTAATGTATTTCAGAAGAGGCTTAATATTTCACTGCAAATGTCAAGTTGCCTTAGTAATCAGCCTTACTTGTGAGATTTTAGACTCAGATTGCTCAGCCTGTGGCTTTTAAAGGTGAAGAAGGGGAGGTTGTTTCTGGTTTAAATGAAGTTTGCTTATGTTATTACATTTGTCACCATGATAATTGTCTTGAATCATTTTCCCTGGGTCCATTTGGTACATGGGCAATTTGTTTTCTAGGGGACAATTTGTATGTGCCCATGAATGCAATCTAGGAATATGAATATGTATTATATGCAAATGTACACTTGTATGCACACAATATACATATGTATATGTGGTATGTTTTATACCAAAAAAAAGTATCTCCTTCTGGATCCAATTAAAGCCTCTTTTGGGGAAATTTAACAGAGCATTTATCAAAGTGGGCAATGTGTTAACTTAATAACAACTTCAATTTTTCTCCTCATTAAATAATGTTAAATTAAAGCTGTCAAATAACCCATATATCCTAGGGTCTTGGTCAGTAGTAGAAGGTTAACAAATTTGCCTAACTATAAATGCAAATTGTTTTCTGGAAGAATATGGTTGTGAAATACATTTTCTTTCAGTTTGAACCACCTTTCCTATTTTTGTCTCTGTACCTTAATTATTAGGTCAACCATTTTTTCACTTAACTACTTGTCTGAGGATATATATATATATATATATATATATATATATATATATATCACACACACACACATATATATACATACATATATATATATATATATATATACAGACTATTAAGAAATCATCTGTATCATTTGATTTAATTGTTTAGATACTTCAGCAATAATACTCTCAAATGCATCTCCTTTTTACTTGACTGTTTATAACTTTGACCTGGAAATGATTAGGTATGGAGAAGAGATTAAAGGACTGAGAAAAATCAGTAAGTATAGAAGATAGATTATTAAAAACAGGGTTTTCTCACACACTGATAAAAATAAGGTCATCATCATGGGCTTGTTTTGTGACCCAGAACATTAACTTCAAATTGTTTCCTTCCATGGAAATTCATTAAAGAAAACAATAATCCAATATCCCATAAATTCTAGTAATAATTTAACTAGAAGTTTCATACGGATATGCTTTATCTTAGCCTGATGAACGCTATGCAATTATTTCACTCATATCAGTTCAGCTATTTGGGAAATTTGATAAGAGGGAGGATTCATTATATACCGTGTACACTGTGTACCTCTCTATCTTATACCTACAGATGCTCCACTTCTTAGTTGAGAAAAAATATCTTCTGGAAGATCTGCAATATCCCCAGCCACTCTTCAGAACCCTTAAGAGTGTTTGAGTTAGCACCTGCCCTTGCCTTCCAGTCCACTTTAATTCTGAGAACCCTTCAAGAATATTGTGTCACTGCAGCAGTGTGGAGTTTTACTGAGCACGGAAATATAATTTGATTTCACAAAAACGAAACTTTGAGCATAAGAATTTAATGTTTTGATTGGGTGTGTTACTGAAATGGTGTTGCAAACCCTGTGTGTGTGTGTGTGTGTGTGTGTGTGTGTGTGTGTGTGTGTGTGGCAAATATATCCTTTTCTTTTAAAAAATTTTTAAATTTTATATTAAAGAGTAAAAACAAAAACAAAAGCAAAAAACAACAAGAACAAAGACAGCAACAGAGCAACATACAATACACATGGTACAGAATTTCAAAACAGAAATAGAAAATTAACAATGGTTGTTATATCAATATATTTTATCATCAAATCCATTGCTGTGATTACCAGATATAAGTATGCAAGATTGGTCAAAAATTACACATGAATTCTTCCTACCTTAATTTTTTTTGTCCTTTTTACTTTTTTTTTTTTTTTAAATTTATTTTCAAGAGAGTACAAGACCGGGGAGATAGCTCAGTGGTGTAAGTGCCTGCCTGGCAAGTGCAAGGACCCAGGTTCAACCCTTATGTTCAGTTTCTTTCCATAAATGTATCCTTTTCAATTGTTTCTTTTCATAGGAAAATTCAAAGTCACTCCATCCTGAGTAAAGAGGACACTATAATCTGTCATTCATTAAAGCTGTATAATGTTTTCCAGGACAGAGATCTCTTCATACAGAAGTCTCTCTTGTGAAACTAGAAAGTGGAACCTGTGAGATTTTTATATTTCACTGACTCTAGCCCTTCTGTGCTAGTCCATGCTTCACCTTTAACTACTTGTTCACTTCCTGGGTGTGCCACTGGGCCACAGACTCCACACCGAGGGACCATGTCTGTCTTATTAATATCTGCGTCGTCTCTGCCTGGCCTGCATCTGTAGGTACACAAAAGGTCATGCATATTACGTGGTGCTTACAAAAGCGGATAGCTGGTCTACCCCTTAATGTGTGCTTAATACACAATAGCCTCTCGACTGTTAAACTTCCTTTGCAAAAGTCTTGCAAAGAAGAGACCAGCGAGTCCCACAAAGTCCTAGCCCTATTTGCTTAATTATGAAGAATATTCAAAATCTTGCTGCCAGATAAGAAATGATGATACTTTTCCAAGTAAGGTTTCACTGAAAGTTTTCTTTTCTTGAAGATATGTCCTTTCTCAGCTTAGAAGCTAATCACACTTGTCTTTTTAAAGACAAGTAAGTGTTCACAATTCTTAAAACCAGTCGGAAATGTCTGAACTTCGTCCTATTGGATGGTAACCATTTAACTTAAGATTCTTGCTCTGTGCCATTCTTAAATACATAACACTCATGAAATATTATCTATGGGCTGACAACAAATCTAAATCATGTGAGTGGCTAGGTTAAGTTCTCATAAACTATAGGAGGCAAACAATGATGAAAATTTTTTATCTCAGAGAATTAAACCCAAACTTAGAAAGGTTAATTAATGTATTCAAGGTTGCCTGGCTAATAGGTGCCAGAGCAGGATTTGCACCCAGCAGCTACAATTCCCTCAGAGCAGAGTCTCATAGTAAATGTGAGTATCAAAGAGAAATGTTAAATGTCTTCCTGTCTTTCACCTGACAAATTACCTCCATATTTTAAAAAAATAACTATGCTTGGAGATGGAGATACAGTATAAACTGGTGGGTTCGTGCATACGGAGAAAATGCATTTCTCAGAAACTCTGGCAGAAAAACAAATTTCATAAAACACCAAGATTCTTCCTGGAAGCTTAGAGGAAAACACCACCTTCCTAAACGGCCTCTGTGGGCTGTTTCCGGGCTGCCTTCAGGCAACTGTCGCTCCATCCAGCAGAGGGCAGACAAAGCAACAAAAACCTCCCAGGTCCCATTGTTGTGCTGCCCAAGCTCCCAGGCCACTCTGGTGACTTCGGAGCTCCAGGCTGAGGGTGCTGTGCGAAATGGTTGTTACCAGCTCCTTACGTTACTACAAGAATAATAATTTATATTTGTAATGAAAGAAAAATAGAGGCTGAAAAGCCCACAGTAGAACCTTTTGGCATTTCTCTAGCATAGTCTGGACCTGCACGTGGGAGAAAATTGGTTTTTTTGTGTGCTCAATTTGGAACCAGAGTTTACTGTAAGAACGCTTTGTCAGGGACCTCAACACCGTTTTCATTAAGGAAACTGAGTGTGGGGGCGGGGCGGGGCAGAGTTGGGGAGGGAAGGGTGCTTTCTTGCAAAGGGACGGAGGGGAAGTATAATCTCAGCAGGCAACTGAAGTTCTCCTACATGAAACATTTAAGTAATTTTATTTTCACATTTCATGGTGTGGAGACGGACCTGGGGGATCCAGTGTCGAGCGGTACATGTTTATATTGATGTACGTGTTCATGGTTTTCCGTTTATCACTATTGTCTTCGCCTCAAGACATTCTAGTGAAGATTAATGAGGGTTTCAACCTCCGAATTTAACATCTACTGTCTTCACAGAAAGCTGCTTTCAAAACCAGCAACACTGCACTGGGGTTGTGTAGCGTTCTGGTTACAGAACTCTTTTTCAATGCGAAACTATTTTGAAAATATGGGCGAGGTTCCATAGGATAAGACAAAACTAGCAGTCCAAAATATTCTGGCTAATTCTCAAGGTCGGCCCTTGAAAGCCATGATAAACAATTTCAGATCGATGCAGGCTGTCCCGCTGGATAGCCCTGTCACCTGCCCCTGCTTTCAGAGTGCTCCCTGGTCGGTGCTGTGCTTCATATGGATTTACAGCACTTCAGACGGGAGAGGCAGGGCGCACCAGCGCATTTTAGGCTTTCCCCTGACTACATTTTATTTTTACAGTTGAGAAACATGGTCTGGGCAAAAGATGGTCATTTTCTCATTTTGACAACAACACTGCAATAATAACAATATTCTTGACAAGTGTAATGAAATCATCAACTGGCTGGATAAGAATCAGACTGCAGAGAAAGAAGAATTTGAACATCAGCAGAAAGAGCTGGAGAAAGTCTGCAATCCCATCATCACTAAGCTGTACCAGAGTGCAGGTGGCATGCCTGGAGGAATTCCTGGAGGCTTCCCTGGTGGAGGAGCTCCTCCTTCCGGTGGTGCTTCCTCAGGGCCCACCGTTGAAGAGGTTGATTAAGCCAACCTTAAATATAAATATAGCATTCTTCCACAACAAAATTGAAGGACCTAAATTTGTAGCAAATTCTGTGGCAGTTAAAAGTTGAGCTGCTATAGTAAAGTACTGGGCATTCTCAATACTTGAATAATGGAACATGTGCACAGGGAAATAGCATTGCACTTTAAGCACTGTACTATAAG
>PVKA01020275.1:0-40639 GCA_004027165.1 Ctenomys sociabilis | reverse complement strand
CTTCTCCTCCTTCTCCTTCTCTTCCTCCTCTCCTCCTCCTTTTCTCCTTCTCCGTCTCCTTCTCTTCTCCTTCTCCTCCTCCTCCCCATCCTCCTTCTTCTTCCTCCTCCTTCTCCTCTCCCTCCTCCTCCTTCTTCTTCCTCCTCCTCCTCTTCCTCTTCCTCTTTTCCTCCTCCTTCTTCTTTCTCTTTCTTTTTAGGGACATCATTTGAGTCAGAGTATGTGTCAATAATTTGTTAATGTTGATTTACATGCACTGTTCCAAATATTGGCAAGTGTGTAAATGTCATTTTAAGCCTAGACTCCTTGGAGTCATGGAATTTTAGACTCTGCAGTTTTATGTGTGGACAGTTTGAAAAAACTACTCTTCCTCTAGACTTCTTTGTACACAGATAATAACACACATCCTCACGGGAGAAATAAAAGCTGAAACATCACTATTCACAAGAAGCTGAGGAAAGGGCTGTGCCTGGCAGCTTTCCAGGCATTACATTTCACAGCTGTGTTTTCTAGTCTAGAATTCCTGGGGTAAGTTAGTTTCACTGGTGTGAAGTGGTCGCCAATCAGTCAGAAAACACTTCTCTGGTACCCTATATGGTCTCGTTCGCATAGTAATAAGCGTCACATTGGATAAGCATGTCAAAGGCCATGGCTGGTGGCTTTTCCCAACTACTTCTAAGTGCAGCCTTGCCTTTTGACCACCCGCTCCCATGAGAGCTACATCTTCTGAGTCCTGACCCAGCCTGCACCACCACATCGATCCATTCAGGATGCTGGAGCCACCATGACTCGATTACCTTACACGAGACCCCTTCCTTTGATGATTCCACCGTAGCAACCCACCATGCTGGGAACCAAGCTTCCAGTACATCCACTTTTATCCAGACCCTAGTATCTGTGCATACGTGTGTGTGTGTGTGTGTGTGTGTGTGTGTGTGTGTGTTTCTGTTGCAAATTTGAAAGTTTGCTTGCTTCTCTCTCTCTCTCTCTCTCTCTCTCTCTCTCTCTCTCTCTGTCTGCCTTTTTTAGACAGGGTCTCCCTGTGCAGTTCAGGCTGGCCTTGCACTCGTTTTGTAGCCCAGGCTGGTCTTGAACTCGCAATGACCCTCCTGCCTCAGCCTCCCAAGCCCTGGGATTACAGGCGTGCACCACCATGCCTGGCTTTGCCTAGTCAGCTCTTCTTCCCATTTCTCTTTTGATCTCTTGTTCACTTCTTTACATGTTTAGTTTAATGTCCAAAGGCATTGGGCTCTAAAGTGGTCACTGACCTTCTCATTCACAAAGATTCACTGTTCTCTGACTTTCACTTGCCCTTACCCTAAACTATTCCTATCAGCCTGCAATGGTGATGTTTCCATCCAGAAAGGACCTTCTTCTCTTGTGCTTCGAGGCAGAAATGCCCCTCGCACAAGACCCCCCAGCTCTCATCCCAGAGGCCTGGCCTACCAGCACGGCAGCCCAGCGCCCACTCATGGCCTCCAGGCCCTGCCTTCACAGCAGTGTAGTCTTTCTTTTGCAGAACAGCCCACTGCCATGGACCTGAGCCCAGCTCTGCGCCTCAACTGTGTAGTACGTAGAAGGCTCCTTGGTACAGCCTTGGCTTCTGGTCTCTCTAACACTGTGTCCCAACCAGGGCCAAGGTGTCATCTCTGAAGACAGTTCCTCAGTGGATATGGCCAGGCGACACCTGAGAAGCCAGACGATCGGGTTTGGAAGGGCACTCTTGAGAAGTGCCCATTCTTTTCAAAATGGATTCTAACCCCCCGAGACTGATGGAAATGTGTCCTCCCTTACTCCAAACCACATGCTGGATTCCTAACCCAGTACCTCTGGAATGGGACCTTAAAGGAAGGATTTTACAGAGCTGATCAAGTTACCATGAGCCCATGAGAGTGGCCTCTTTATGAAAATAGGGTGTTAGACAGAGACAGACAGGCGGAGTGAGAAGGCAATATGAAAAGCAAAAGGAGAGGATTTGCACGGAAGGGCCTGAGTTCAATCCCTGGTTCCACCAAAAAAAAAAGGATTTGTAAAATCCAGGGACAGGGGCCTGGAGCCGGTCGTGCCCACGCAGTCCTCAGCAGGAACTGAGCCCGT
The DNA here is from genome assembly GCA_004027165.1 of Ctenomys sociabilis. Classification (NCBI taxonomy): domain Eukaryota; kingdom Metazoa; phylum Chordata; class Mammalia; order Rodentia; family Ctenomyidae; genus Ctenomys; species Ctenomys sociabilis. The sequence continues at coordinate 38,542 of PVKA01020275.1, read as the reverse complement.
GGGCCTCCCACACTCAGTCCCCAGCATGGAGGTGGAGAGCTACTGTTGCTGAGGCCACTTGGTATCTGGCTGTCTGTCTAGTAGCCACGACAAACTAGCACACGTATCCCTCTTTGTATGAAATCTTTTGTGGTTTGGGCATAAATGTCCTGCCAAAGTCTCAGATGCTCAGAGGCGGGCTTTAGGAGGTGACTAGATCACAGGGCACTAACCTATCAAAGGATGAATCCATTGATAAGCTCAGAGCTGAATGTGCTCTTAGCAGGGGGAACCCAGCTGGAGAAACTGAGTCACTGGGCAGTTGCCTTGGAGGGGTTCAGCCTGTCCCTTTGCCTGTCTTCTAGGGCTCTTCTGCTCTCTCTGCTCCCAGCTACAGGGAGCCGAGCAGCTTTCCTGCACAATGTCTCTTTGCCATCCTGTCTCTGCCTGGGAGTCGGCTGGCCCTGAACTGAAACCTCTGAAATCACGAACCACGCTAAACTCTTCCTCCTTTAATATGGGCATGTCAGGCACTTTGGCCCACAGGTGAGAAGCTGCTCGAGACAGATCTCTGTCCTATGGGGGAGCTGGAGTCCAGTGCCCTTGTGGCTGGCGCCTGCCCTTCTAGTAGGATTTGGGTGGGCAAACACGTGTCACTGTGTTTGAAAAGACAATGACATGCTGAGATCAAGCACTTCACACCCCAGCGTGTGGCCCTGTTTGGGAATAGGATCTTTAGAGACGAAATCAATGTAAAGTGAGGTCACCAGCGAGGGCCTAGTTCCACAGTACTGATGTGCTTCTCAAAAGGGACACCGGATGAGGAGACTGATGCACAGAGAGGGAGGGTGGTATGAAGACACAGATGAGAAGCCCTGGTGAAGACAGAACAATGCTGAGGAGCGTCAAAGGGGGTGGGCCAGCCACTGGGGGTGCTGGGGAACAGCCAGGATGGGTCTCTCCACCAGTTGCATAGGGAAGACCCCCGTGGACACCTTGCTCCCAGACTTCTACCTTACAGAACTGTGGGACTGTAGATCTCCAGGGTGTAAGCCCACGTTTCACAGCACCTTGTTGTGGCAGCTCTAGGAAGCTCCGTCCTCTCAGCCAGGGCTGCTGGAATGGCACCTGCAGGGGCAGCTGTGGGGCCCCCTGGAGCAGAGCTGCAGCAGACCAGGAGCCAAGGGAGAGTGAGCCCTGTCTTCTTAGCCGTTGCTACTCAGGGCTCCTCGCACCACGAAGGCTCTGGAAGACTCCTGCTGAACTTGAACTTGGACTGCCCTGGGCAGAAGGAGCTTCACTCACAGCTTTCTTTCTTGGTGGAACCGGGGATTGAACTCAGGCCCTTGTGTTTGCCAGGGAAGTGCTTATTCCACTGAGCCATCTCCCCGGCCCTCCCAGCAGACCTCTTGACTCTGCCCCTGTTCCAAATCCCTGACAAGATCAGAGCACCTGGTCATTTCTGTCCCTTCCTCCATCTGCAGTAGGGACCACTGGAACCAAGACCCCGTTCTTCCCTCCCCTCTACCAGGCAACGGCACCAAGAAGGCAGAGGGAATACTGACCTCATCACCCAGCAAGGACTGGGCTTCTGCGGGACTCTGGAGGGCCAGGGTCGGCCAGCCAAGCCCAGAAAAGGAGGGAGGGGGAGGGGCAAAGGGGGAGGCAGGCAGCAGGGATGGGTGTCACTGGATTTTGATGCACAGGATGTGGGATAGAGGGCTAGGTTAGATGCTCAAGCAGGGGCCCCTGCTGGATGTCAAAGGCCACAGTTGATGCTCACTGAATGGTATTTTACTCTCCCTCCTCGCCCCCCCCAAGGCATTCACTATTTAGCCTCAAACCCAGGGAGTCTTCTCAGCCCTCCCTGTCTTTCCTAAAGTTCCTCATCTCCCAGCGGCGAAGGGCGTCGTGTTGTAGACGCTGTAGTTGTCCTCCTGGGTGACATGCAGCTTCCAGGAGAAGAGGCGCTTCTGGGTGGGGAGGCCCTGTGCCTGCCTCACCATGAGCCCCACATCCTCGTCTGACAGCAGCCGCACCAGGTCCCCCTCTGTGTCCCGGTAGTTGAGGGCGATGTCTTCCCTCTGGAACTCCCGCCTGGGTGGGACAGGTCAGGGTTAACGTGAGGCCCGAAGAGTGAACCCAGAGCCCTTGGGCAGGTACAGAAGGGTAAGGAGCCACTTGTAGGTTGGATCTGGGAACCAGAGGAGGTCAGAGTTTCACACAGGCCCTTAGTGTCTAAGAAGAGGTTTTTCTTGCTGTATAGATGGGGAAACCGAGATCTAGAGGGGGAGAAGGAATTTTCACAATAAATACAGGCAGGGCCTAAATATCCTGTGTGTTATTTTGCTAAACTTAGGAGCTGTCCCAAGGCAGAGGAAATTGCTTGGGAAGGCACAGAGCATAGGAAAGGGGGAGAGAGAGGGTGGGGTAGAGGCAGACAGAGAGGCACAGAGAGAAAGGGATGGACAGAGAACTCCGCATACTGTGCAGAAGGACCTGGCGCCTGTTGAGGAAGGGGGTATCTGGTGCAGGCTGCAGGCCTGGTATCTTTCCCTTGGGGCCAAAGCAAAACTTGACCTGAATGTCCTACAGATCATTTGACCCAGTGGGTATCACTGCAAGTACTCTGATCCCGGCAATTCACTTCTAGAAATGATCCCAGGGAAATAATCAGATGGGTCATCAGATACGGGGACAAAGATGTTCCCACATTCTTTTACATTCGTGTCACAGAGGGAGGTGACTAAGTGGCCAACTTAATTCTACTGTATTTACCAAATGACCCATGTGGTGTGTGTGTGTGTGTGTGTGTGTGTGTTGTTATGAGTAGGTATCACTTTCGTTGTAAAAAATATAACCACACTACAGTTGTTCCATAGAACTACCTAGTGATGACCTAGGTCTTGAGCCAAGAGGGATCCCTGATGGCAAAGTGGACAAGGCCAGGGCTTTAGTACTGAAGCAAATCTACAGTCACACACTGTGGCCTCAGCCAGTCCCTTTGTCCCTCTGTCGCTCTCTTCCAGCCTCATCACTCACCTGAGGGACAGGGCCCAGCCTGCAGGGCGTTGGGGCACAGCAAGAGGGCAAGATGAACTCAGAGCCCTGTAGCCTAGGGTTAGCAGGGTCCCGCACTCCGAGCTCCAGGTAGCTGGACCCTAGTCCTCCACCCCAGGCCCCTCACCTCATCAGCTCCAGCAGGTCTTTGAACAGCGGGGTGCTACTGAGGTCCTCCTCCACAGCGATGTCCCTAAGGGCAACAGGCAAGGGTGGGGGCTGGGGAGGTTGGGCCTGGGCAAGGACATGGGGCAGGGCAGGGGCTGGGAATGAGGCCCGACTGATCTGGAAGACTGTGGGAGCCACAGCAGGCTGAAGGTGGTGGGGGCACAGCCTGGGAGTGTGGAATGGGACACGGGGTGGTAGGGTGGCAGGAAGACCAGCCCGGCTCCTTCCCCAGCTGGCCACAGACTTGATGGTGCTGATCGTGTCTTCATAGTAGTAACAGCGCAGCCAGTTGGTGGTGTCGTCCTCCTCAGGGAAGTCCTTGAGAATCTTCACGAAGGAGCCTGGGAAGATACCCGTGGCTCCTCTGGCAGTGCCCTGAGGAGAGGAAGGAGGGTCTGCCTGGTCTGCAGAGGATGGGGGGCAGGGCCTGGGGCCATAATGAAGAGGACACAGAGGACCTCCTGGTCCCCTTCCATAGAGGGCAAGTGCTGTGCTTTGGGTGTCTCCAAATTCCTGTGTGTTTGAGGTGGTGCCTAGAGAATCTAAGAGGTGGGGCCTGGTGGGGGTCTTTAGGTCACTGGGTGCTCTTGAAGGGGACAGTGTGACCTTGGCCCATTAGTCATTCATTCAGTCACTCATTCACATACTCATTCATTCATTTGTTCAACAACTTCTTGAGCTCCAGCTATGTGCAGGCTCTGGACCCTTGAGGTAGATTAGCATCTGTGCCTCCCTAGGGCATCCTTCATAAGGGAGGATGCCCGTAGGAACTTGTAGAGATCACATGCCAGTGCTCGGCACCTCACCTCTCCACAGCATGATGGAAGATGCCGGCTTCATGAGCTATTGCAGACACGCAAGCTGAGGCCCACGATGGCCCCTTCCTCTGCCCTATGCCTGCAACCTGAGCCAGAAGGTGACCAGCATCCTGATATGTAGATATTTCCAGGAAACAGGAAGGCAGTAACATTTCCTCTTTTTGAAGAGTAACCAGAGCTGACCCTCTGGTCGCTATGAGAGCTGCTGCGTTCTTTCAACAGAGCTCCAGGTCCCTGTACCAGATGCCTCTGTTTCCTCTCCATCCTCTGCATCTCAGAGCTTCCCTCTGCAGTGGTGATGATCCCAGGGCCCTGGAGCTGGCTCTGCCTCAACCTGTCCTAGGACCCCCTTTAGCTACAGCCTAAGGGCACTGAGCAAAGAGTGGCCCTTTAATAACAGTGGGTCTGATGTAAGGGGCCGGAACTTCTGCATCTTGGCTGCATGTCCCCTCACCAAGTCAATATAGGTCCCTTCTAGGGGCATGCTGAGACAAAGCAAAGGCTGGAACAGGCTCCAGCTTCCAAATCTCATCCAAGTCACCCCAGGACCCTTGCACCTGACAGACACCATGTACCCAGGCTCTAGGTGAACAAGCCTGTGCGTCTTCCCCGCCCCTTCCCCTCCAGGAAGCTGGGAGGAACCTATCAGTGCTGTCTCGACTTATAGGAAAGGACACTGAAGGGTCAGGTAAGTCCCCAAAGGTTCACAAGGCTGGTTCACCACAGAGCTAGGGGCTGGGTGTGGTGGTGCATGATTGTGGTCCGGGTCACTCGGGAGGCTGAAGTAGGAGGATCCCTGGAGCCCATGAGCTCCAGTCCAACCTAGCAAGACCTTCAAAAGCAAAACGAATGAGAAGACAAAAGTAGAGAATGCCCCCCGCAGCCGGTGCCAGGGCTCCTGCTCTAATTGCAATCTTCTTGCTACCAGCAAGGGGGGGGGGGTAGAGGTGTCCCAGATCCTAGGCCAGCACCTTTCCACTGTGGGTGACTTTGCCCCCATCAGCAAATGTCTGGAGGCTCTATGGCGGGGATGTTGCTAAACACCCCAGGTTGAACAGCGTCCCTCCTCCAAAAACTGTCAGCTGTGCTGCTGCTAAGAAGGCCCCAGAGAAGACCAAGAAGTAAACTCGGGAGGTGAGCGTCTAAGCCCAGAGGGACATGAGCTTTGGATCCAGAACCAAAGGAAAGGCCGAAGACGCCAGAGCCTTCTCTTTCCACCACACGCCTCTCGCCCTGGTGCCTGGATCCCCAGCCCTCTGACGTCTTCACCGGAAGTCGTCCCCAAGGCCTTCCCATGTCGCTGGCCCTGGTGAACGTCTGAGCTGATGCCACCTCCGCTGCACGCTCTCTCCTCACCTCCGTCCTCCCTCCCTCCTCACCTGTTCCCTCCCCACCCCACCCCCACCCCACTCACCTCCAGCCAGTCTTTGTTGATGCGACTGAGCAGGAAGATCACATCCCCGGCTTTAAAATTCAGCTCGAGCTTGCTGTTTCCAGTGAAGTCAAACAGGGCCTGTGGAGAAGAGCAGGGTGTGGGGGGCGAGAACCCGTGCGGGGCTCTTGCTCAACTTCCATACGGCCTTTCGTGTCTCATTTTTCAGGCATGGAAACAGAGGCTCAGGCAGGGCGACTGCCTTGTCCGAGGCCTTCCCACTGGTTGGTGGAGGAGCCTTGGCTCTGGATGGGGGCTACTCGGAGCCGCTTGGGCAAGCACACGTGTGGGGCAGGGTCAGATGCTCTGGACAGGGCTGGTTCCAAGCTCCTGCCTAGCTTGCCCAACCCAGGCTGCTGTTCCCCAGGATTGCCCACACCCTCTGTAAGTATGGCTCTGGGATGTTGAGAAGCAACAGGGACGAAGCTTTTTCTGAGCTGTCTGAGACTTCAGTCCCTAAGGTGGGGTACACTCTGGGGAGACCCAGGCAAGCTGTCTGGGAGGGCAAATGGTGGATGCCTTCTCCCCTGCCCCGTCTGCTAGCCTCTGCTCTTCCTCAGCAGGATGGGGGCTCCAGGTGTCTGAGGACCTGCTGCTGTGTGGGGAGGGGTACCTCTGCACGTGGGGCTGCTAGACGGTCAAAGCTGGCGCTTTGGGGTGACACGTTCTTGCTGTGGAGAGAGAAGAGGGGCTCGTTAGCCCCCTGATTCTCCTACCTCTGCTTACAGAGGGGCCCTGGCAGGGGCAGGAGAGAGAAGTCGGTGAAGCGCAGCGTGGTTTCTCCCTAGTGGGAACCTGTCCTTCCCCTGAATGGTAGGAAACACCCCTCCACACAGGCCCAGAGGCAGAGGCTCAGAGGGGCTGCGAAGAGGCTGGAAACCCTCTGCTCAGTGCCCCCAACTTACAGAGCCTCCATCACTGCTCTTTCTCCTGCTCCCATTAGCTGCTCTTAGCTAAATTTTCAGCTGGGGAAACAAAGGCCTGGGGACATGACAGACCGTGGTCCTTAGGCACAGCTGGGACTCAGGCCACACCTGCCTGGGTACATGGGATGGTGTCATGGGCCGAGAGCAGGAGATACAGACTCGGGGCTGGAGCAAAGAGGAGAGCTGGGAGGCAGCCCAGGCTCAGGACTCCTGCCTGCCTCTTTGGCCCATTTGTCTGTTTAGACAAGGTGTCCCTAAGTCATCCAGCCTGGCCTCAACGTCACTGTCCTCCTGCCTCAACCTCCCGAGTGCTGGGATTATAGGCTCAGAGGCCACGCATGCTTCCTCCCTGGAGTTCTTACGAACAGCAGTCTTGGCTTTGGGTGTTTGGGTGGGTGTGGTCTGTCACTTGGTGTTTGGGGGTGTGTGGTCTGTGACTTGGTGTTTGGGTGGCATCTGCTGCCTAGAGAGAGGCAGGAGGGGGTGGTGGGGTCTTTGCCTATTGGGAATAAGAGCAACAGTGTCCCCTGATGGGAGGGCCAGGACCCTGCTGGCCAGGGGAGCCCTAACACCAGGGACAAAGTGTCTGAGGAAGAGTGGTTTGCAGTGACTTCTGCCTGCCAGGCCTCCCTCTTTCCAGGCAGCCAGGACCTCTGAGGAACTCCCAGCGATTACTGGGTCTCAGGATCCTTCTGGGTTGCCAGCCTAGTCCCCATCTCCAGGCCTGACCACCACACAGCAAATCCTGCCCCTCCAGTCCTCCAGACTTGTCCAGTACAACAGACCACGCTGGGCCCTCCTGTTCCTCCCACCTTGGGGGCCAGAGGTGCCCGCCCACCCGGTGCAGCCGCTTACACTTTGCGGGTGCGTGGGCGGAGCCTGCGGAGTGCCTGCGGCACCTGCTCTGAGTCATAGGGCGACTGGTAGAAGAAGATTCTGACATCGGCGTCCATCAGCACCCAGACTGGCAGGCTGAGGAGGTTCTGCAGGGTGAGGGGATGAGACGGGGCTCAGCAGAAAGGTCGGGAGCCCCCGTCCAGCTGTCCTGTCCCTGTCCCCTGGTGCTAGCCCTTCCATCTGTCTCCATGAATGTGTCTTATTCCTGAGAACAGAAATCAGTTAGAAAAGACTTTCCAACCTCAGAAGCCTGGAGGTAACAGGTTAGAATTTGCTCCTGGCCACCAGGTCAGCAGGGGAACCCCTGGATGAGGGAAGGTCATTTGGAAACACTGAAAGTCCTCAGAAACAACGACAACAGCCAGGACAGGAACCTGACTGTGCCAGGCACTGAACCGATAACCTCTGCCTATCTGATCATAATGCACAAGCTGCCTGGTCCCCAGGGTCACACAGCCTAGAAAGTGAAAGAGTTGAGGCCTCAGAGCCACCCACTGCTGAAATGCACCTCTTAATTCCCAGAATAACTACACTGGCAACAGACAGTGGCCCCACTGCGTCCTAAAAATGCTTCCGTGAAGCCCCGGATGCTGTGAGGACCTGGAGACATGGCCTGGTGGGCAGCCCTGCTGGGGCCACGCCACCCAAGCCCCAGGGGTTCAGTGGGGGACTTGGAGCCCACAGCTCTAGAAACACCTAAAGCTCTTTGATCCCCCATGGACTATAGGATGGGGGCATCACCCCAGAAATGGGGTGCATAACCTGGAAAACCTGGGATGTGACGGGGGGCATGAGGAGCCAGGCTGCTCCTGATGTGGACCCCAGCTCTGCCACCCACCTGTGGGCCCCAGATGTTCAAGCAGGATGGGGGACAATAGCAGCACCCTCCTGGGGGAGCTTTGTGAGGACATAGACACAAGTGTCCACCACCAGGCATATGCACAGCACCTGCTGGAGGGCCTTCTCGCTCTGCTGTCACTTTCTCAAGTTCCTCCCTCCTACCCAGCTGCTCCGTGACACCCAGCAGCCTCACGCCTCAGTGCCTCTTTTCTCCATTCATCATAAATGGGGATCATAGTAGCCAACTCACAGGTTTTGGAGGGGATTGAATGAAATGATCCACTTGCCCCACAAAGGTATAGCAAGTCTCTTGCTTGCCAAAGCACTACACATGGCTCCAGTGGGCTTTTGTGACCAGGATGGGGTAAGGCCAGAGGTGAAATTTATAAGGAATTAGACTTTACTAATAGCTATCTAACAGTGGAACAAGCAGCCTAGATAGGGCAGACTGGTAGTGAGCTCCCTGTCTCTGAAGGTGTGCAAGTGTAGGGCAGCATGGCTATAGCAAGGGTCACTGCCCTAAAGATCTCTCCCTCCAAGGATCTCAATCAGACACAAAGAGGGGACCACTCAGAAGCTGGTTGCTAAGACTGCCTGTGAAGCAAGGACCCCTAATTTTATAGCTTCTCTTCCCATCTGCTCCCTGGTCCAGAGCTTCACCCTGTCAACCCAAGGGAAGACGAGGGTCAGTCACCAGCAGGGGCACAGCGCCCCCTTGAGGGCAGCGCCACCAGTGCTGGAGCCTGCTGGCTTCCCTCCCTCTCTGCTCAGAGTCCACAGTTCCAGCAACCCCTGCCCCCTGCTGCTAGCCATGGCCTGCCTCTGGGAGGAGTTCTGAGCTGTCACACACCCACTGACTGAAGCTCACAAAGCACTTTCCAGTACTTTCCTCCACAGATTCTACCCAGTGGATAAGAGGTGGGAAACGCTGGGCCAGCTCACAGGAGAGAAAACCAAAGCCTCTCTGAATATGAGGGCCAAGTCGCCCCATGTCACCCAGCTATCCACATCGGAGCCGAGATGAGACTCCTAGTTCAGTGCTCTTCAGCTTTGAGAACACCTGCCGAGTGTGAGGCCGGCTCCCCTCCCTCCTTCCTGAGGCTGCTTTTAAGCTGTGGCTTGAAGGCTCCTAGTGGCTGGGTGTTCACTACCTCATGAATAAAGCCAGTCGTTTCCCTTTTGGCTCTGTATGGCTGAAGCCCTTTCTGGGCCAGCTTGGCCTGTCTTTAGGAAGCTCCTCTCTCCATGTCCCATGTCACAGGGGACAGGTGGGTTGCAGGTTAGGGAATACACAATGGTGCCCAGACAGAACTGAGTGCAGCTAAAACCCAGCCTGAGCTCAGGCGAGGGGCTGGGGCCACTCTAGGGACCTTCTCCCTGTTGGACAGGAAGATATGGACAGGATGGCCGTGCCCCTGATGTGGGCATATCCATACTGGCATGTGGCAGGTCTCCTTGGCACTGCTCCCACTGGGTACCTAAGGGCAAGCACTGGACCTCGTTCACCACCGTCTCCGCACAGTGGCACAGACACACAGCCGTGATCTCGGAGTGCTGAATGCGGCTTTGTCCACTGCAAGCAAGGCTCCCTGTGCCTTCCCCTGCTCCCGCCCAAATCCTCATCCAGCTTCTATCCCCAACCCAGGCTCTGAGGGGCTGCAGATAGGGCCACAGGAGCCAGCCAGCCAGCTGGTTTCCTCCCCAGGCCCAGGGCAATGCCTCCCCCAGCACACAGGCCACGGGCTGTGGGTACCTTCATATAAGCATTGAGGGCTGGGATCCGCATCTCCGCAATCTCCTGCTTCACACCCATGAAGACTTTGGCTAAGGAGAGAAGAACTGTCTTCTGAGCTGTCCTTGGAGTACCATGCTATAGGCCAGAGTCCTGGCCTGGGCCCCAGCCTATGGGCTTGGAGAGCTTCCTTTTGTCTTTCTGCAGTGACAAGGTGGCCAGTCTGGCCCTGGGCCACCATCCAGCTGCATTCCCCTGACCTGCACCCTTGACTGCTGACAACTATGCTGTTATTGCCTGTGTGTACACGTACACACACATACACACATGCACAGCACAACATGCATACACATTCACACACATGCATGCACACTGTGCACACATGCACATGACAGCACACAATGCATGCATGCACACACACACACATGCACCTACATGTACACACATGCACACGCACACACACACTCACACTTCTGAGTTCCAAGGGAACAAGATCTTCACCTGCTTTGGCCCAGCTGTGCCCCCAGTAGCCTAGGATTAGGACAGCAGCCCTCAACCTTTGATGCACAATCACCCAAGGCACTTTTTAGACATCACCGGCAGGGCACTAAGGTCATCATTACCCAACTAGTTTCACAAGGGACAAGCATGACATCTCAGGGGCATGAGCCAAGCATGCCTGGGTGGAAGAGGGTGGCATCTCAGGTTCTCAACTGGGGCAGACACTGGTGAGCAATAAGGAGGTGACAATCGAGGCCACAGACAGGAGCCAGCGGGGAGGGAGAAGCCAAGAGGCTGCATGGAGAATAGAGCACTTGGCAGAGGAGGAAACAGGAGTGTGCAGGTGGCTGGGCACGTGTCCCCGAGCCAGGCTGATGCCTCCCACCTGTGGAGCCTGTAGAAGCTTGGGTGGGGCAGTAAGAGCCTACACCAGGTCTGGTGGGGCAGAAGGGGGTGCAGCAAGGGAAGATTTATGGGGAAAGGAAAGAAAAAGAGCTCTCAGGAGACTCGGGATGCAAGGCTGCGAGCACACTTCTTTGTGGCCCTGCTGGCTTAAAGACAGGAGACTTAGATGCTCAGCATGGTGCAGAGGCACAGAGCTGAGGAGCCCACAGGACCGTGGGAAGGATGGGCCAACGGGAGGGGTGGCTGCCGGTGGGTGAGCCCCCACCTTGCCTCCTGCCCAAGGGAGGAGAAGGGGAAATGAGTTATGGGAGCTGAATGTGCTCATTGACTGAGGTAGAGATGATAGATTAGGCAGGCAGGTATGAAGGTAGGTAGGCAGGCAGAGAGAGAGAGAGAGAGAGAGAGAGAGAGAGAGAGAGAGGCAGACAGACAGACAGACTGACAGACAGACAGACTGACTGACAGACAGACAGACCAAGGATGACCTAGAGGGTTGGAACACAGTGAGGACAGGGGCCAGATTAGGAAGAAGGAAGTGGAGCAGGGTCTCCAAGGCTTGGGAAGGGTGACAATCAGTGCCCTGGATGGTCCTGCAGGACATGAGGACCCTGCTGAGCCCACCCCACTGACTCACTGGTCCTGGGTTTTCTCTTAAGGGTCAAATGGCAGCACAGGAGCCTCAAAGTCAAAGGGTTCTGGAGCTGTCCATGGTATGGCTGAGGATGGAGGAGGGCAGGGAGATAGGACAAGGTGTGGGTGAGGGGACTGTCACCAAACAGGAGGGCCAGGGAAGACAGGTGAGCCTCAGGGCACTGTGGAGGCAGAACTGTGGCACTAGAGAACTGCTCAGGTGCACTGTGTGTGAGGAGAGGGGCCAGAGTGGGAAGAAGGAAGTGGGGCAGGGTCTCCAAGGCTTGGGAGGGGGAAGGATTCTTGTCCCGGGGCGGGAGGGACAGCTAATGGCGTGCCCCATGCTTTGACTGCCTAAGATGTGTGTGGCTAAAACAGGGAGGCCAAAAAAGCTGTCAGGGACTGGACATGGTGGTGTATGCCTGTCATCCCGGAGCTCTGGAGACTGGGGTAGGAGGATCAGGACTTCAAACCCAGCCTTGGCAATTCTGCGACTTAGCAAGACCCTTTATCAGTTTCTAAAAATTACTTTAAAGTCTGGTGATATAGCACAGTGTGAAGGCCCTGGGCCCTCTGGGCTTAATCCCCAATACTACAAAGAATTAAAAAGAAGAAAAAGCCACCAGGGGCCAAGAGCTCTAAGAGGGAGTGCTAGAGACACTGAGGCGGTGGCAAAGAGCAAGGGTGAACGACTGTGACTACCGGGAGGGGGCCACGATCCAAAGCCATGGTCTCCACAGTTTGAAATGGAAGCGTTGTGGGGCCAGGGGCGCGGGGCGGGCCCAGGGCCGCTACCTGGAAGCGCCGGCAGGCTGCAGGTAGTTGGGTTGCTCCTGTTCTCTGGCCCATAGCGCTCCTCCAGCTTGCTGTGCAGGGCGTAGAACTGGCGGTAGCGGCGGTAGATGAGGTACTTGGAGCCTCCTTTTGTCTTCACCTCGATGACAAAAACCTAGGCAGGCAGGGCCGAGGAGGGCTCAGGGGTGGGGGAGGGGCTCCAGGCCAGGGAGGAGCTGGACGGCAGAGAGAGGGTGGGCGCTCAGCCCCAGCCCCGCACCAGGTGGATAATTCTTCACTAAGCGGCCTGCGCACTGCAGTGGGGACAGCCACAGCCCTGGGTCCTCTCCCAGGCCGCTGCACTTCCTCCACTCCCCCTGGATCTCCCCCAGGCCTGTTGGGTTCCCTATGGATCCCTTTAGATACCTCCCGATTGCCCACTCAATTCCTGGATCCTCACCACAAATCCCTTTCCTGCATCCTCGCTCTACGTTCTTCCCACTGCCCCCGCCCAGCCTCCCTGGTCCTCCCTCTGCTCCTTCCTACTGGATGCTGGCCGCAGCCCCGCCCCGAGAGGCAGTGGCGAGAATGTCTCAGGGGACTGGCCGATGTCCCCCAAAGGGTCAAATCAGCCTTACTGAAAATGGAGAGATAAAGGTTAAGAGACGGAGAGCTAGAGGCTCAGAGGCTAGAGGGCGAAGGGGTGGGGTCGCGCTCACAAAGTGGCTGGTGAAGCCCCTCTTCTCTTCGATGTCGGCGATGTTAGCCGATATGGCGACGTCATCCGGAAGCTGTTCGAAGTCACTAGGGGAGGAAGAGGGGGGGATCCGGGTTACCGCCGCTGTGCTCCAGGCTTGCTGCGAGTGTGGAGCAGGCTCTGCGTTCCTCACACTGGTGGGTGGGATGACACTGAGCAGGGCTCGGGTGGAAGGGCGCGCGAAGACCGGGATCTGTGCTGGCCAGACCATGGTCTAACTTGTTGGCTGCTGCAGAGATGCTTGGTCACCAGGATGGTCCCCAGGGCAAGCAAGGCCACAGCCACTGTTGACAGAGTACCCTGGGAGCCCCTTAAAGGCTATGTGTTAAAGACTTGGTCCCCAGAGTGGTGCTCCTGGGAGGAGCTATGAGCACTCAGAGGCAGAGCCTCAGTGGAGGTCCTTAGGTCACTGTGGCATCACCTGGAGGGGGATCCTGTTTGTCCCATGTCTCTGCTGACAGCTATTAGCAGTCTGGTCTGCCATAACGATATGCTGCCCTCACCAAAGGCCCAGAGCAACGAGGGCCACCCGAGTCCACACTGGGCTCCATCATCACAAGCCCAAGTAAACTTTCTGTTTTTGCAAGCTACTTGCTGCCTCAGGCTTTATCTAATAGTAACATGAAGCCAACCCACATAGAGCCCCATGCACAGATAGCTGATTACATCCAGCGATACCATCCTTAGCAGTCTATTGGCATTTGCTGTGTCCCCATTTCTGCCTGGCTGAGTGCCAATTCTGTGCAAAGTGGCCATGTGCCTAGAACCAAGGTAACAGACCGTGTTTGGTCTGAGCCAAACACAATAATCTGGTCCTGTTTCTCAGTTCCCTGGTAGCAGAGAGGGCCCCTGGGACCTGTTCTGGCCAATGAGACCCAAGAGGAAATCTGGTGCAGGGGCCTTTGGGATGTTTGCTTTACTGATCCAGAAGGATGCAGCAAAGCTGGTCTCATCTCCTCCCTTGGAAGCAAGTGTGACATCTGGAGCTCTAGTAGCCAGATTGTGTTCGGGAGGCCAAAACATGAGGAAGAGCGATAGTCCCTGGGATTCTGCTTACGAAGTCACTCAGCTGTGGGTGGAACCAGTAATGGCTTAACTCTGGTCTTTACTGTGTGGAAAAAAAATACACCCTGATCATTGTTTAAGCCACTTTTGGTTCCTTTTCCCTCCTCAGCCTAATGTGTTTCCAAGGGACACAGTGCCAATCTGCGTGCTGTTCCTGAGTTGTGACCAGCAGGGCATGGGCGCTGTTTGGATGCAGACAAAAGCAAGGGCGATGTCCACATTTGCGGTCAGGGTGGGCAAGGGACTCAGTGTGGGGTAGACTGTAGGTGCCCAGGAGAGGCCCGGGTGCAGATGGCTGCCAGCCATCTGGAGTGACTTGTGGTTAGGACCCCAGGGAAGCGCTGAGCCAGAGGTGAGCCAGAGGAGTCGGGCGGGACAGGCAGAGGCACACAGAGGCCAGCGAAGGAGGGAGGAGGCACAGTCCCTCTTGGACAGGAAGCAGGAAGCAGCTGAGATTCTTCTGGGGCCACAGCTGGGAAATGGGGCTCATGCTATCCCCACGTGACGTGGTCTGTCCGACCTAGGGCTGCAGCAGAACTTGGGCAAAGCCATCACTACTACTGGAAGTGCCTCAGGGCGGCAGTGGACCAGAGGAGGAAATCCCCGCGCTGAGCCTCAGGGCTCTCCGTGGCTGCTGGGCAACAGTCCCACGTCCCACGCACTTCCTTTCTCTGGGAGGAGCTACTTTCTCCACTTTCCCTCCAGAGGCTGTGTATTTCAGGAGTCTTTCACTTGCAGCAAGATGAGGGCGGGCCCGGAAGTAGCAGGAGGAGAAATGCCTGTGCACAGGTGTTGGTGAGGCAAGTTGGGTAACACTAATTGCGCACAGCAAGGTACTTCCTGTGTGTGCGCTGGACCCTCAGCATTCTTCCTCTGTCATTTTACAGACGAGGAAACTGAGGTGCAGAAAAACCTTTGCTCCAGGAAGTCAGTAAGATGAGATTTGAGCCCAAGCAGCCCCTCCAGAAAAGAAGCCCCCACTGGCTGAGTGGGCTCAGACAAACCAGGCCCCTCGCAGCCCACTGTCCATGTGCAATCAACCCCTTCCTAGCAAACTCCACAGAGGGCTGCCCAGGCTGAGTGACTGCTGGGAGGCCTGTGGCTGCTGGGCCTCTTTGTGCCACTAGGGGGCGCATCGGCTTTTCTCTGGCAGAACAGCCACACGCCAGGGCTCAGCTCTGCAAAGGGAACCTTGGGAGGACGCCTCCCCTCACGCCCGCCCCTTCCCTACAAAACAGGGACACACTGGGAGTACTGCTTTGGGTGGTCCAGAGGCCTCAACCGTAGCACTCGTAGCCTGGACCCGTGGGGACAGGGTCCCTGCTCACACGGGGTCCCCAGTGCCAAGGAGGGCACCAGGCGCTTCGTGGGTGCTCCTCACACAGCTGCCCCCTCTGTCTCTGTGTGGCAGCGCCCAGGCCACGCTCTGGGGGACAGGGATGCAGCAATCCCAGCCGGTGCTCCCCTCATCTCCTGAAGCAGGAAGTAGCCCCAGCCGCAAGCTCCGGCAGCTTTTGGGGCGCTGGTTTTGCTCAGCCTCCCCTGAGCACCTGTGGAGAAGAGGAGCTGCACTCCAGGTGACCTCACTTAGCCCTGCAGCGCGCCTCCTCGCTGGCTGCCGGAGGCCACCGTGACCCCACCTCTAGGCACGCACTTCGCTGCCCTTGCCACCTCCATGGGCTCAGGCCTCCTTTCTGACATTAGACCTTGGGAAATTCCGTCCCTGCTTCCCCTTCGGGGCTCAGGCTCCGCCTCCAGCCCTCGGCTCCCCACCTGGGCCTGGCTTCTGTCCTACAGCACTCAAATAGCTAGCGGAGCCACACTCCATCCTCAGGACCCCCAGAGCTGGGAGTGCAGGTCTGGCTGCCGAGAGGCTTAGCTCGGCTCTGCCACTCACTCTGAGGCCCAGGAAAATCCTGTGTCCTCCCTGGGCCTCAGTTTCCCCATCTGTATAAGGGTAGCATCGGCCATTTAGCTGGATCAAGGACAATCTCCAACTCAGAAACCCGTGCATCATTCATGTTGGTAACATTTGCGGAGTGCTTCGTAGGTGCCAGTGCTGCTCTACATCGCTGCATTGGCCAAGACAGACCCTCATGGGTTTGCTTCTAATGAAGATGATGGCGAGGATAAAGAAAAAAAGCAAAACGTGAGAATATAGCATGACAGCAGTAGTGTAGGACAAGCAAACAGGGGGGAAGGTGTGTGAGCAGAGGAAGGGGCCATCAGGGCAGGTGTGGTGGGGGAGGCGGTGCTTGGGTGGAAGGAAGAACAGCATGGGCCGCAACTCCCTTTACCCTGAAGATACAAAGCCTTCCTGACACACCAGGAGCAAAGGGGCGCCCTGGCTCGGCCACACACTGCACAACCTGGGCAAGCCACAGGCCCCTCTCTGGTGCCTGAGGGTGGTGAGTCACAGGTCAGGGCTCCCGAAAGCAGTTTCCAGAGCTACAGATCTGAATATCAAGTTCAAACCCAGCCCCTGGGGCTGTTGGGGGCCACAGAAGGGCCTACCCCCGCTCCACACCACAGCCTGCTTGGAGCAGAGAGGAGGCCGGGAGGGGCTGCCCAGCACTCACCTCTCAGCCCGCAGCTGGTGGGCCAGGGCCATGGCGATGGGTGGTCCAGGAAGTTGTCTCTCACTTCCTCCAGCCTCCCTGGGTCTGGCTGTGGCCGTGGCCTGAGTCCCCAGGAGCTGCTGTTATGGCAAGGCCCTGGCTCAGGCTCCTCCTCCCCAGTCACTCCTCTCTAGCCACACTAGAGCCTGCACTTCCTCTCACCCAGCCCAGCTGCGCAGCAATTGGGGAAGAGCCTGCCCTCCAGGCCCTGCTGCAGGAGGCAGTGCTGGTCCAGGTGTCAAGCCATGGCTGAACATCCGGGGCCCCTCTCCTCCCACAGACCCTGTCCCAGGGCTGGGGTCTTCTGACCCTGGGGAGTCATTGCTTATCCCCTAACCCATCACACCCAGCCCTCCCTCCCACAGGGCTGAGCACAGCCCCAAGGCCACCTTCTCCAGAAAGTCTCCCTGCTTCCTAACCTCTGTCACCCAAGAGCATGAAAGCTGATCTGGGTATCTTGCCCAGGCACTCTGGGCCACCTGAGCGTATATTTTGGTCCCTGTGCCCAGCCTGCCCTCTTCTCAGGGCTGCCAGCCACAGGGAGTTTTGGAAACCTGGTAGCAGCCCTCCCATCTCAGCCTGACCCTGAAGCCCTGGGAGTCCCCAGGCCCTGGGGGTCTCCCACCTCCCCCATCAGGCTTGTTCTTTCCTCTGTCTCTCTCCAGGATGGCTCTTCTGCCTCCATGTGTGCTGTCTCCTCTGCTGGAAACGCCCTCTTCCCCACCCCAGCACATCTCGGCCTGGAGGCTCCCCCTCTGGAGAGGCCTCTCACTCCAAGTGAAGCCCCTGCTGCAGGCTCTCACTGCAGGATGCTTCCTGGGAAGCCCACCATGCTCAGGCACATCGCTGAGTTTTATAATGGTTCCCATATTAACATCTGCGTGTACACAGGCGCTGTGGTCACAGAGCTGACAGGCAGCAGGGCAGAAGGAGATGAGGAAGCAGGTGACTTGGGCCTCCATGGGCCTTTCTGATAGCCCAGGCTGCTGCTCCTCTGCCCAAAACCCATATTGGGTTTGGACAAGGCTCTGTAGGGTCAGAGTCAGCCCAAAGGAGCCTGGGGCTCCCCCAAAGATCTTTCTTTTTTATTTTATTTTATTGAAGAACAAATAGCAACGAGACAGCTTCAAATCAAATTAGCAGGACAGATTCAACAATTAATACATTGCATATTGTTTTCAGAGTGGCTTTTTGTTGTACAAAGTGCGTACATGATATTTTACTTACAGACACTATTAGAGCAGATGCCTCTAATCAATGAATTAAGAGAATGTAGCTGTATATTTATCTTATTTTTAAAGCTGAATTATAGTACAGTTTCAATAATTAATACTTTCTACATTGTTATCTTCCTAGTGGTTGTCTATAGTACAAGAAGCTGACAGAATATCCTGTCCAAACACTATTAGTGCAAATCTTTCTTCTCATAGAATTATGCAGAAGTACTGCATATTTATCCTAACTATACTGTTTATACAAACATAGAATGGTTCTTCCTTTGTATCCCCTTTTCTTGTTTAGTCCTGCCAAAGATGGGCATTCCATTGTCATTCAATTATTATAGGTGCCTGAACTCAGCGACACAATCAAACACAGTCCAGCAGTCCGTAATAATAGTGGGTTATCTGAAGAAATTGTTGACTACAGCCATTTACAGCTCAGCTTATTATTATGGCCTTATTTTATATACCTAATTTTTGTACTTTTCCCCCAAGATCTTTCACATCCCAGACAAAGGATGTGGAACAGGGCCCATCCTCAGGGCTCTTATGGGCTGTCCTACTTAAGAATGGGGAGCTTCTGGCATCCTCAAGCCCTTCCTCTGGAACTTGTCCCCATTCCACTCAGCTACACAAACAGAGCCCAGGATGGAAGCTTGCGTGTCCCCAGATCCACAGCCCTGGCCCAGGTGACCACCCAGCTGGGTAGAGCCACAGGCGCTGCTGAGTCCAGCACCCTTCAGGGCTTCCCTGGAACACTGACCCAGAAATGAAGGGAGTTAGAGGAGGGGCCAAGAAAAGAGAACTAGGGAAGGAGATGCTTACCCAGTAACTATTTGTTGAAGGAAGCCTTTCAGGTAAATCAAGATTTCAGGATGAATAGAAGGTGAAATTTCCCACAGCACTCTACACTGGGAAAAATGCTAGGTAGAGTGTTCTTAGGTATTTTAAACATACAAAGCCCAGCTCAAAATAACAAGAACACATACTTCACTTATCTTACCCTTGCTATATCAGTCAATCAAAGGGGCTCAAGCCCCACATAGCCCATGGGAACAGCAGGGGATGCTACATGTTATTGGGCTGAGGTGTTGTTGTTTTGTTTTGATATTTTTTGTCTGGCAGTACTAGGAATTGAACCCAGGGCATTGATACTGAGCTATATATGTTTCTCTTTCACTTCAAGATAGAGTCTCTCTAAGCATTAAATCACCCAGCCTGTGCTAGAACCTTTGATCCTTATGTCTCAACCTCCAGAGTACTGAGAGTTGAAATTGATTGATTGATTGATTGATTGATCGATTGACTGAGACAGGGTCTTACGATGTAGCTCAGGCTGATCTTGAATTCACTATGCAGCCCAGGCTGGCCTCAAACTCACAGTGATTCTCCTGTCTTAGCCTCCTGAGGGCTGGGATCACAGGTGTGTGCCGCCAAATCCAACCAGGGGCTGAAATTTTAACATCTAGTCTGGGATGAGTTTCAGGCTACGATAGTCTTTACTGTGATGATAAAATCATGAATTCAAACCCAGGCTGCTAATGTGAAGCTGGGTGCCAGAACCAATCATGGAACCATTACTACTCAGTGATCAGTCTGGGGTCACCACAGGGGTTGAGGTACATTTCAGGCTGTGGCTGGAATGGGGGACATCACCCCAAGCCGGAGCCTCAAGCTTATAACTTGCGCCAGTGTGAGGCCCCCATTTAAGCCGCCTGTTCAGTGCAGAAATCCTCAGCTGAAGCACTGCATAAAAATAGTTTGGAGTTACTGAGCATGCAGGGAGCTCACAGATTGAAATTAAAAAAATCACATAAAGAACTTGTACACCACGATAGGCAGCACCCAGAGCCCACATATGGAAGAATTCATACCCAAGGAGCCAGAAATGATACCAATTACAACTCCAGCCAGACTGCGGCTACAGTAGCCACCCGCAAACTAAGTGGCGAGAGGGCAGGCCTGTTGGCAGTCAGTATGGAGACAGACAGGCACCAGCCATGGCCGGTGGGAGAGGAGGCATTGGTCAAGAGAGACAGGAAGTGACAGGGCCATTTCAGCAAGAAGCTGTGGTTCAGGGCTGACACGGGATTGTGCAAATTGTGAGCGTATCCTGTGTGTAGCTGAGAACACACATCTGCACACTAACACAGACTGTGTGTAGGCGAGGGTGCGTGTGTGTGTTCATATTGTGTCTATAAAAGATTGTATAATGCATCTGACAGCGATGCCGTGAACAGGAAGAATGTCTTTGGACACGCGACTCTAAGTGCTTGCAGTCACCATGGCCCCGGCACACCGCAAGGCTCTCTTTGAACCTTTCCTCATCTTCAAAGACAGGCTTACTTGGTGGGGTTGTGGTTAAAAAAATAATGAAAAAATATTTATGAAATATACCGAGATCCTTGGAAATTTCTTTTTCATGTTTCTGCAGTTCCAGTGTGTGTACGCATGTGTGTGTGTGCACGCATGTGTGTGTGCATATGTGCATGCGTGTGTATGTGTGTGTGCATGTGTGTATGTGTATGTGTGTGTGCGTGTGTGTGCATGTGCGTGTGTGCATGTGCATGTGTGTGTGCGTGTGCGTGCATGTGTGTGTGCATGTGTGTTTCAGGTGAGATGAGCTCTCACCTTCAGGACTCTGGGTCTCTCCAGCCATTGCCTCCCTCTGACCCAACCCCACTGAGCCCTCCCATGACCCTGATTAAGCTGCTGGGTAGCCAGCTCTGCAGCAGGGGACATGGGTGTGTCCCTTCCCCTGATAGGCCCCCCCCTCTTTCTTCTGTCCCTGTGTGGTTCTGCTGAATATGACTGTTTCTCTGGCTCCTCTCGCAAAGAATGCTGGTGCTAATTTTATGCCAGAGCTCTGATATGGTGCAATTTGAGACCAGCCTCTCTGTCAGCAGTGGGCTGCCGTCCTGCTGCTGCTGTGGCAGTTCCTGGCCTTCTCCCCGGTCCCTTCGCCGGGTCTCCCACACTAGGTTCCCCACTGGCTGTCATTGCTGCTGCAGGAGGCAGAATGGTCCAGAAAAGAAGCCAACTCTGGTGTTCTTCTGCAAGTGTTTGTCTCAGGGCAGGTACAAAGGGATGCCCGGCATGACATTTCCCAAGGAAAGACCTGATTTCTGATAACCTCCTCTCCATCCAAACAAAAACACCATCAGCTTGAGTGTCTCAAACAGGGAGCCCAAAGGCCACCATACAAGTTTGTACACTGAACTCCAGGAAGAAGAAAGCACAGGAGTCTCCCTTCCTGCCAAGTTGCTTTGAGAGTGCACAGAAAGCTGTCCCTTTTAAGGTTTGACGCCAGAAGTTGGAAGGAGAGAAAAAGGTGCCAGCATCACTCAGGCAGGCAACAGCTAAATGACAATCTGACAGTGACAAACAGGATGAGATGCTGAAAAAATAAGCTTAAGAACTGAAAAAAAAAAAAATACTGGGAGAGGAGGGCAGCTATGCAGTACCAAGGCGAATATCCTGAGTTCCTTTCACAACCTTCTTGAACACCCTCCTCAAGCAGAGCAGGTTACAGGGAGCACAGCACTTTTCAGACCTTCCTCATGGAGATGCCAGGGTGCACAGGTGAGAGAGCGCCCCATTTGGGGGTGGAGAGACTGCCTCTGAGTGGACAGTAGTCGGGGTCCAGGGCATCAGCAGCAGGACCTGGAGAGGTCAGGAGCTCACTCAAAGACCAGCAGATACCTGCTGTCTGTGTCAGCTGCTGTCCTGGGGAAGAGAAGGAAAATCCCTGAGCAAGATTCCTGGGGATCCCTCATGCACATGTGGGCCCAATCCTGGCCCACATGTGTCTGCCTTTATGATTTACAAGGGGAGCTTCACTGGACCACATCCCTGAGCCATAAATAGGCAGCCGTGGCAGGCCTGGGACAGTGGTGAAGACAGGGAGGGTGTGGAGGATGCCAGGGAGACAGCAGTGTCCTGAGGGCAGGGTGCCCACCCCCCTCCGCTGGGAGCCCACCCCCCTCCGCTGGGAGGCCCACTGGCTCCGGAGCGCACAAACCCCGGCTCTGCCACGCACTAGCTGTACCACCTCTCAGACCGCGAGTCTCCTTGTTTGTTTCTCTAAATGATCACAGTAACATTTGCCTCATAGAATCTGCTTAAAATGCATTAAACACCTCCTGCGTGCCAGAGACCTACTGTGTGCCAGGCTGTAGTGTGACTCCTTGATGTGACTCGGTACTGTCCTTCTCTACCTCTCATACCCTTGCTTCTTTCTACAGTACAACCCACCACATTCGGTTTCCTTCTCGCCCACATCTGTCATCCACTCTGCCCTGCACTCTGATTTAGGGAAAACTTATAAGCACAGCATTGATGAAACACTGAACACTAGGGGGCGCCATGACTCAGCAGCCAGGCTCCAGAATGTCCTAAGTTGCTAGAAGGACTTTTGAGCCAGCTAGCCAGCGGGTGGATGGTCGCCCGGGCAACTCAGTTAGTCAGAGTCTGAGAAGGACTCAGGAGAAGATGCTCCGGAGGTAAGGATGATGACCATCCTCTTCTTTGATCGTAAAGACAGCAATAGCCACGATGCACCGAGAAATCACTCAGTACAACCACTCGACCTCCTAACACTGCAGGATACTGCTTGAGGAAGCTCTTGCAAAAACCTGTAAAACAGTGCTGGGCCCAGAGTCCAGCTCTGTACGTGTTGGCTTTGATTATCATTACTTAATCTTTACGCCATACCCGTAAAATGAGTAGTACGCTTCTCCGGGTCCTGGAGACCAGGAAACAAAGGCTCTAGGGGATTAGGAGGCTAAGTCAAAGAGACTTAGTGAGTGTCAGAATGCAATCAGACCTGTGCTGGGGCTGACTCCAGAGTTGCACGCTGTTAATAACCCTGTTATGCTGGCATTCATGCATTTGTTCAGTACACAAGCATTCATCCAGCGTCTGCCTTGCATCAGATATGAATGCTATAGCCGCCTTCAAGCAGCTCATGCTACCACTGAGATAAACACACACATAGGCTTATATGCACAGGCATGTGCACGCATGTATTCACATGCACACGAATGCTCACGTGTGCCTCACACATACACATGCACACAGGTGCAAGTATTCGTCCATTCTCACACATACAAATGTGTACACACGGAACCAAGTATTACCTAGGGAGGAACATACTTAGCTCCCAGCCTCCCTGATTCGGTCTCCAGCAGGAAACTCCAGGGGTTACAAACACAAATTTCCACAGAGGCCTGGTAGGAAGTCTTATAGTTTAGATGGGACTGGGCTGGAAAGGCAGGCTGTGGCCTGGCTTCAATGCTATCGGCTCCTGGCGCAGGGCTCCAAAGAGTCACCAGACTCGTGGGTAAAACCTGGCCTTTCAGGTTGTCATGAAGATATATTTGTCAAGAGTGGACATTGTGACCTGCTCATAGGTGGTTGCTTGGCTGGACTTGGAATTGTGCAGAATGAGGATCCTGGGGCGTGGAGCTCACTCTCTGCACTTGCTCCGGGCTTCCTAAGTGTTGGGGTGAGTGAGAAGAGCAAAGGGACCTGTCGACTAGCATGGCTCATTCAAAGAGGAAGGAAACCTTCAGAGTGTTTTCACTAAGGAGCGATATTGTTGGATCTAAGCAGATGAAGGGTCCCTTCATCTGCTCTTTGCTTGAGGGGGGTAGTGCTGACAGTCAGAGGAACAAGTACCCTTTCTAGTGACATCTTATTTGGCTTTGAAAAATCTCTATCTCAATATAATTTATATTCAAAAAACTCACTAACTCGAAATATACAACCACATGGTTTTTGACAAGTAACTACCATCATCGCAATGGCAGATCCTTCTCTGATGGCTGAGGGTTCCTTTCCAGCCTCCAGCCCCAGGCCCGACAGCCACTGGCCTGCTTTCCAGGTTGTCCTTCCTGCTGTCCTTTCTGAAATGTCATGCAAGCAGAGCAGGCCATTTCTTGTGCCTGGGTTTTTCATGTAGTGCAATGCAGTTGAAATTCATCAAGGCTGAGCTGGACATCCACAATCCATTCTTTTTATTGCCAAGGACTATTATGTTGTGACCGCACCACAGCTTGTTAGCTACCTACATGCTCGTGGTCACTGGGGTTGTTTCGAGTTTGCAATGGAAATAACACTGCTCCAAACTTTCAAGCATACAGCATGGCATGGGCGGGCGCTTTCTTTTCTTCTGGATAAATATCCAAGTGAGGGCTGCCAGGTTTGTATAGCACCTGCCTATCTAACTTTCTAAGAAACTATTCTCAATGTGATGGCACCAGCTCTTGGTTGTTGTGGCAAATACAACTCCAAACAGAGGCTTGGCGTCTACATGGAGTCAGAGCCCCTCGCTGGTTGTTATCTCCTCTTGGCTCTGAACCTATCTTCTGTATGTATGCTGCTGTATGGTGCTAGGGCTGTGATTCTAAATCTAATTCCTGCTTCACCCCTCAGAATCCCTTGATTTCTACCAATGGGGGGATCTGCATTAGGCTGGAGGGATTGGACAAAAGGCTTGCTGGTTGTAGTCAACTGGTCTACCTTGGTCTCAAGGTCAATTATTTCTTGTCTTTTCCACATTCCCAGGACCAGTGTCAACTCATGCCCTCTCCAAGATTCTGAAGTCCTGGGTCCCAGATACCTAGGGGTCCTTGTCCTCCAAGTGTGTAGAGATTTCTTCCTCCTCTTCTCACGGTCACAAGAGTGGTAGCTTCTTCTTGCCATTCTTAGCTGGTTGCCTCAGAGTCCTCTTCTGCCTTTCTTAGTCTTCCAAGATCTCGGCAACCAATCCCCTCTATTAAACTCTCCCTATTGAAAAACATGTCTGCATTCTGTTTTCCCAAAACTCAGTCCATCACTCAGTGCTTATAAGAGAAATAGATTGAATGCAAGATACACAAATATACAAATACAAACACTGATAGAATTTGCAAGATTGGCTTACAACGGCTCCCCACAGCGTCGGCTGTGGAAGAGTGCAGAAAACCTATCTGTGTGCTGGAGATGGGGAAGATCCAATTAAAGGTGGGGATCTCACTGTGAATCCAGATCACGAGACCAAAGGATCTGCCCAGGAGGCTGAAGAGTCTGGCCTGGAAGCCAGGAGACAAGCTCCAACGTGAAGACGAAGGCCAGAGCTTCTCCGAAGAAGTAGAAGCCAGCCCTCCTTCTCTGTTTCCCTTTTCTACCATCGAGACAACCAGCCTACCCAAGGTGAGACTCCCACACCCAGGAATATGCTGATCTAGGTGGACGCTGCTTTCTCAGTGAGTTCACTATCACACCCAGCCAATTTAGCAGATGACAGGATCCAGTCCCCTCAACTGAAGGAGGAAGTAGGGGAACATGCGGACAGGCAGAAGAGGTGATGGGGAGCAGAAGGCCTTTCTGCTTGCCCTGGGCCCTCAGAAGTTCCACTCAACTACACAGAGCCTCGGTTTACCTACCTGTAAAAGGCACTCAGAGGGAACCTGATATAATTTCAGGATCAATAAACAGTTGAGAATAAAATAAATACCATTTTATTCTGGTATCCCACAGGAAACGGGCCAACCCTGCACCTTTATTTTTCTTGATCCAGTGTGGCAGGAACTGCTGATGTCTCCAGAGCACATTTCCCTCCTTTTCTTTCCCAATGAAGTTGTTGAGTGGCAGCTGGACTCCTATTTCCTACTCCTTGGGTCCATTTCTCACACTTAACAATGAAGCCATCTAGCACACAATTTTGGAAGCTGGACGTCGAACAGTTCTACCAGCTTGACCTCTCTGAGGTATGGGGTTTGATGGCTTTTTGTTCATCCCTGTGCTTCTTTGCATCACCTGAGATTTGAAACCTTAAGGCCAGGGACTGCCCCACCCCAGATCTCATGGCTTGGTCACCATCTTGACCTCCCAAGTCTTCTTGACTCCTCTGATCCCCACATCATCAGGCTGATTAGGGTACAACAGGGCACATCTGGGGCTAGAACTGTGCCATCTGCATCTGTGGATTTCCTGTGTCCAGAGAGGACGCAGAAGAATTTGCTGGAGGATGGAGAGGAGGATGCGAGGAGCTGGGTGTACAGCAGAGGGACAGGCCCAGCCCAGGACAGCCCCTCCTGCAGGAGCGGGACCTGGCATTTCCCCCTCTTCTGAGCTCTGTGCTCCATCTCAAGGGACGTAGTCCCTCCTTGTGCCCACACTGTGGCAATGCCTGCCCGAGGCCTGCCTCCTCCAAGTGGCATGGCCAGGACCCCAAGAGCTTTGCCACAAGAAGGGGTTGAGATTCTTCAGCTGTCCTTGTGGCTGTGTGCTCTGTGACACAGACCCCCACCAGGGGCCTCCTGGCTGTGGCCCTCAATGTCCCCACCCCAGCCTGGCTTCTGCAGATGCCTGGCCCTGCTTGGCTCCTTCCTGGCCTCCTCCCCACACCACTTGCTCCCCTGAGGTGGTTCCCCAGGCTCTCACAGAGTGCCGAGCTGTGTCCCAGCCACCCCCCATGTCCCATTCCTACCATGGTCCCCAGAGCTGCTTCTGTTACAATTCCTCCTCATGGGTATCATCTCTATCCATCACCAAAGCAGAAACCTGGGAGTCACCTTGGCCTCTTGTGGCCTCTACCTAGCCCTCGGGTCGGGAAAGTATATACCTCTGTGAGGCTCCTCCAGCTGCCCCATAACCACCTTCCAGCTCTGTGTCTCTCCTGAACTGTATTGACAGTGGCCTTGTGGCTTCCTGTGTCACCTTGGTTCCGTGGCCTGCAATCCACACCAGCTTTCTGGAGGACTTTCTGCAATCAGACACAGTCCTGTGCCTGCCATTCCTGCAGGTGTTGCCCCGCTGTACTTACTAAGCTCAGGCCTGCCTGCAGCCTCTTCCTTCTGCCTCCCAGTGGGAGCCCAAGGTGCAGCTCAGCCCACATGGACCCCCAACCTTTGCACACTGTTGCCTCCACCCTTTCCACATCACTGCCTCACCAGCTCCTATTTCCCTTGAAGACGCCACAGACCATCCACTGTCCTAGGATTAGAGGTAGCATGTCTGCCTAGTACATAGTAGGTGCTCAAGATAGGATAGCTAAGATTGCGATATTAGGGCCAGGGATATAGCTCAGTGGCATAAGCACCTGCCTGGCAAGTGCAAGGTCCCGAGTTCAGTCCCTGATTTCAGTCCCTGGTACCAGAAGCTGAGAGCTGGAAGTGATGCCAAAGATCATAATATCACCACTTTCATGCCATATTAGAGTGGGCCTCACCTCATGGTGCCATTTAATATTCAGAGCAATATAATGGGAGCCTGGCAAGGCCACTGAATAGCAGAATGTGAGTTTTTTCCAGAATCAGGCCCCGACTCTTCCTAAAAGTCTTCTTTTAGTATGAAGAGGACATAGACTCTGAGCCATAGACTGTGACCAGCCACGCTGAGCCCGCTCTGCCATGCTCTGCAGCTGCAAGTTCCCACCCACACCCTGCATTGCCCACCCCTTCCATGGCTCCACCCCGTACACCCCAGACCACATTCACAGATTTACCTGGAAGAGGAAGGTGTTGGGATGCCCAGAGGGGCAAGGAGCTCGGCAGCCTCCCACCGGAGGCCCCTTGTTATCCACTCAGCAGCCCTGTGGGCCAATTGCATGGACCGCCCTGAGACCCTTCCCCTGTGTGAGCCTTCCCTCCCAACCCCTCTCCTCTGTCTCCACCACTGTTGTTCCTTTGCACTGATTTGTCAGTATGTGAATCAGAAGCCCCTCAGGTTCTGGGCCGGCAAAATAGCTCAGTGAGCTTTCCTCAGCTGTTGCCAAGGTGCTTGGTTCTTCCAAGGAAGCTAAGGCCGCGTTGGGGTGAGAGCCTCACTTCTTCCGGCAACGGCGACTAGCACCGCGCTTGGCAGCCCGCGTCATGGCCTCCGTCTCTGAGCTCGCCTGCATCTACTCTGCCCTTATCCTGCACGACGATGAGGTGACCGTGACGGAGGATAAGATCAATGCCCTCATTAAAGCGGCTGGTGTCAATGTCAAACCTTTTTGGCCTGGCTTGTTTGCAAAGGCCCTGGCCAATGTCAACATCGGGAGCCTCATCTGCAATGTAGGGGCTGGAGGCCCTGCCCCCGCAGCAGGTGCTGCCCCTGCAGGTGGCCCTGCACCCTCCACCACTGCTGCCCCAGCTGAGGAGAAGAAGGTGGAAGCAAAGAAAGAATCAGAGGAATCTGAGGACGACATGGGCTTTGGTCTTTTTGACTAAACCTCATTTTGTAACATGTTCAATAAAATGAATAGATGCTGTTAAAAAAAAAAAATAGCTCAGTGAATTAAGTGCCTGCTTAGTCAAGCACAGGGACCAGGGTTCAGTTCCCAATACCAGATGCCACGCCAGCCACACCTCTGGCCACGCTGAACCTGGGACCAAGCCTGGTGTGGTGGCACATACCTGTAATCCCAGCATTGGGGAAGTTGGGGCAGGAAGGTCACTATAAGTCCTAGCAACTTTTCTTTTTCCATGAGTCAGCAATTGCTTTGAATTTTTACATGTCACAATGTTCCCAATATGTATTGTGATCTTTTCAGGTGCTCCATGATGTTGTCTAATTCATTGTCTGCTCTGTGGAGCCTCCTTTTGTTCTCAAAGCTTTGGGCTGTCACCCGCTTGACTGCGCCTGCCCCCTCCCTTCCTGAGGCCATTGCCCATTGCTCTCTTTCTCCTGACTTGCTTCCGCCGTTTCCTGGACACCAGAGTCCTTTTTTGCTTTCACTCCTTCGGTTTGCCTGAGCACATCCTCTGACACTCCCTAGGAGTAGGTGCACTGTAAAGAAACCCTGAGAAGCAGCATACCTGCAGAGGCCTCTGGTCTAATCCTCACATTTGACTGAGCTCGGCCCATTGGAAACCTGCTTGTTGAAAATCATCTACCTCAGATGGTCGAAGGCAGTTTTGCTTGCTTGTTCCCCTCCTAGGGTTACCTTGAGAAAAATATAATGACTAACACTATTCTGACTTTTGTTTCATTATATTCGCCATTTTCATTCTTCTTTAGAGCTTTTAGGAGCACCTTTTTACCTGTGGTCTTCCGGAGTGACATGATGTCGTGTATTCTGTAAATGATCTGTCACTCGTTGCTCCGTGGTAAACTGTTCAATGTGGTGATTTAACATCTCTAGTTTTGGGAGATTTTTTTCTCCAGTTTCCTCACATGTCTGGCTCCTGACAGACACTGTTTTTGTCCAAGTGGTTCGTTCCTAATTCAACTTAGAGGAGCAATGTTTCCTCCTACTTCTTTGGCCTTTGAAAGCTAACTCGGTTCTCCACAGTGTTTGTTTCTTTCTTGCCTCTTTTAATGCCTTTAAGTAAGAAGCCAGGCCTCCTAAATTATCTTTATGTCTTTCCCCACCATGTTTTCTATCTTTTATTCTTCCTATCCTGCCCTTGCAGTTATTTCTATGATTTTCCAAATCTGTTACTGAAATTCTTATTTTTATCTACATCATATTAAATTTCAGGCTCACTCTGTTGTTGTCCAATTGTTCATAACATTGTAGCATTTTGTTCCTGTGTTATGAATTGTACCAGTGAGCTTCTGCTGTGTAACACCACAGCAGTAAGCAATGTGGTTCATGTATCTGGGCCTTGACAGAAATCATTCTCATCCAAGTGGTTCATTCCTAAATCTCTTCCTGGTAGCTTAAAAAACCCTTGCCTGTTTGGTACTTCTGTTTCACATGAAGGCTTTCCTCAGGCACCCAGCATCCATTTGCTTTGCATTAGTCCTGGAGGTAAAGAAGCTCTGAGGCTGCTAAGAGGCTCTGTGGTGTGAGTGAGAGCTTGCGGGTGGTAGTGTCCACATGGGCATTTGCTAGGGGAAGCTGTGTTGCCAGGACCTCCATGAGTGACAGCAGCGCTAGTCTCTTTCCTTAATAAATTTCTCCAGTAATTAATCTAGCAGCTGGAATGCTAAGCTGGAGATACAGGAACAAGCTTGGCTAGATGGGGCCGGGTGGGTGCGCTGACCATGCAAAAGGCCACCTTCAATCAATTCCCTGTTCTTCGGCCCAGTGTCTTGTCCGGTCCTTGCTACGGTCTCTTCACCATCTTTGGAAGCTCCACTTCCGGAAGAAGGCTCAAAGCTAAGCTCAAGGCCCTGCCACTGCCCTCTGCACTTGCTCCCCATTAAGTAAATGGGCTTCGGGGGTTCTGGGGCTCCTTCATTTTCTTCTCACTGGAACTCTCCTTCTGCTCTGTGATATCATTTCCTCTGTTCTTCCCAGTGCGTCCATTCCTCCTGCCTTCCACCAGCACTCTGCAAGTTTTCCTTTCCATCTCTTGGCCCTTGAGGAGTTAATACTTCTATGTGCACATTTTTTCTGTGTTAGAGAGTACCCAGGAGGAAGGGGACATCAATGCCAGAGGCGGCCCTTTCTACAAAGCAATTCGCCATCTTGGGGAGGTGTAAATAAATGCTTCCCATGCAGACTATGCCCAGGGCCTCCCTGTTTTCACAATTGCAAGAACATTAATTGCACAGTGTTTTCCTGAAGCAAGAAGCCGCTGCTCTGCCTCCCACCCCAGGTTACAGCCCAGCAGCATTTCACTTTTAATATTAGCAATGAATCCCTCTTCTTGTGCTTTATATTAGGCTTCTCATTTCACGGATGAGGAAACTGCAGCTGGGAGAGGAGGGAGAATTGCCCACAGTGACCGAGGTAGCAGAGACCTGGGCTCCCTGCCTCTCGTGGCTGGGCACCTTGCTACTTCCTGGATAGCACAAAGCTGAAGCAGCAGAGAGCAGGTGGAGGTCCCCAGGGCAGCCAGGTGCTTCACTAGCCCTTCCCAGCTCTGCCAGTGGCAACAGCCCCTGTTTTACAGTGTAGTAAACTGAAGCTCAGAACTGCCAAAGTGACCAGTTAACACCCCTTCACTGCCGGGCAGACCCTTCCCCCAACCCCCGAGGGCTGGCCTCAAACACTTGCTGCTGCCTCGCTGGCAGATGTTTCAACATGGATCAGTTGTTCAAACATGGGTGCCACAAGGAACATGCGTGAAATGACCCATAAGGGGTTCTCCCTCGGCCCCAGGGGCGGGTAGGCAAGGCCCAGAGAGGCAACAGTGCGGCTCTAGCCAGCTCCAGGCCCTGGCCATCTCCAGGCCGCGTCCTTGTCCTGGAGAGACAACTTTACGCCTAATTTTCCCAGGCTGACCTGAGCCCTTTGGCTGGAGCAGCCCTGCTTCCTCTGCCTCCTGAGCAGCAGCTGGGCCTGCAGGTGCGTCCCTGCTTCAAAGTATGGTGACCAAGCTGCTGGCCGGTGACCGATCCAATCTGCAAACGTCTTCCTTCCTTCCTTTCTTTCTTTCTTTCTTTCTTTCTTTCTTTCTTTCTTTCTT
Source organism: Ctenomys sociabilis (assembly GCA_004027165.1). Lineage (NCBI taxonomy): Eukaryota > Metazoa > Chordata > Mammalia > Rodentia > Ctenomyidae > Ctenomys > Ctenomys sociabilis. The sequence continues at coordinate 7,389 of PVKA01020275.1, read as the reverse complement.
TCTTTCTTTCTTTCTTTCTTTCTATAGAATTAGGCTTTGAACTCAAGGCCTTTCTTTTTATTTCTTTCTTTTTTTTTTTTTACTTTGAGACAGGGTCTCACTAAGTTGCCCAGGTTGACCTCAAATGTGTGGTCCTCCTGCCCCAGTTTCCCAGAGTAGAGGAATACCAGGTGTGCACCACCAAGCCCGGCCTGCAAACTTAGGGACGCAGGCTCAGGTGGGGTGCGATGGCCCGGCATGCCTCTATGTGCTCCCTGTTCGGTCTCTGTTGGGGAAATCTGAAGGGTATGGACTTTGCGCTCCAAGTCCCCTTGCTGAGGGTTAGCGTCCCAAGGCGAGAGATCTTTAGGCAAAATCATAGGGCCAGATGGGTGTTCACAGGGCCATGTGTCCAGGAATGCCTTCCAAGCCCTGGGGACAAACTGGGAAAAGCAGGTCACTGATTTTGAACTTTGTGCTGGCTTCAAAATAAAAGCTCTGGAGAGGAGTGGATTGGGGTGGGGGTGAGGGAAGCTAAGGGAGGGGAAGGAGATAGAGTCCAGGGATGGGAAAGGACTTTCTGGGGAGGAAGGTAGAGCTGAGTCATTTGTCAAAACGGTGAGGTATTTCTATACCATCATTTCAGAGTACCACTACAGCCTCCCAGTGACCACACACTCAGAACCTGCCTCTCAGCGAAGCAACCAAAAGCTTGATGTCCGGACCACCAGGAGGCCCCTGGATGCTGCTCTCAGGCCTGATGATTGTGGGTCTGTGGCTAAAGATGGTGAGTCTGAGTTGGAAGAAAGCGATGACATTAACAGGCACAGGTGCTGTCCCGGCTGGCAGAGTACTGGCCAGCCACTTTCTGCGGAGCCTGGAGCACACAGGCACTGTGCTGGGCCCTGGGGCCACGTGGGTCAGGCACAAGGCCTAGTCAGGAGCCAGGAGTTGGGCCTCCTGGCTCAGGGTGGAGCAGGAATGGAAACGGTGAGGGAAGGCAGAGAGGTCCGCAGGGGCAGGCTGAGGCTCCCACGGGGCAGGCGGAGGACTCTGAGCAGGGCTAAGTGATATGGAGACTAGCAGAAGCTCAAAGGCAGGAGAGCTGGGGCCTGGCAAGACCAGAGCCTGACCCTGGGCTGTGTGCATTTGGGGGCAGGAGGTTACAGAGTCTAAAGAGAGGACAGGGCAGATGGCGGGGATCACAGATCCATGCTGGCTCCATCGCCAGGGGCGGACGCTTCTCTGCCCCAAACTGTGCTGCCTGCCTGACCCGTCTGATGCTCTGTCCCTTTTTGATCTTCTTTCTCTCTGAGGATGAAGGTTCCTCTTTCAGTGACTGGGCCAAAACCAGCAGGGTTTCAGCTGACTGCCATAGGAACTGCACGACACTTCTACCTTCATCACAGTCCACCCCTGTGCTGCCTCAGCATCAGGACCGTGGACCATTGCCACCATGATGACAGAAAGAACCATGAAAGCTGCAAAAAGATCTGGTCTCCAGCCTCCCAGGAAATTCCCATTCAAGAGGCATGAGCCTCCCTTCCGTGGTTAATCAGTCCCCCCCCTATTTCTTTTACCCTCTATTTTTGACCTTCTGACCCCTCCCCCAGGACTGAGAAGTTGGTTTAGAAGTCTGTCTCCTGCTTGTCCTGTTCTTAATCAAAAATAAAATCTTTGCTGTTGGATGAGCAGTTGGTCTTGTGAGTGATTCTATAATTCTGAGAAGGAAAAAGGCCTCCAGTTAGGATGAAGAGTTGCTAGCACTGAGCGAGATGCAATGGCCATTTCTGTTTGAAAGACTGGGCATGCTGAGGCTGCCGAGTGAGACGAACGACTCTCCCAAATGGAGCTCTTACTGTGCAGTTGGCCCTTCCCCACGCTTCTATAGTCTGATGCCCAGTGAAGCAGATATGCCTTTTGTTCCCATTTCGCAGTTGAGTAAACCAAGGCAGGGTGGGTCAGAGGACACTGCTAGCAGAGTTGGCTGTGCCCTGGCTACATGACAAGAGAAGGAAATGTAGAGACTCCTGGAGCTTTGAGGAAATGAAGATTCACTCTGTGAGAGGAAATCCATGGCATGGGGGTAGAAGCAGCTAGGAAGAAAAGACAGCACAACGGGGCGAATCTTCGAACTGTCCAGGCATCCTGGTGAATCAAGGGCCAGGGAAGCAGGGAGGCCCCAGAGGACAGGCTGACTCCGAGGCCTGAGTAACAGGCAGGCTCTATCCATTTATTTGGATCTGAATCCCAGTGTGCTATTTCAGCTGAGTGGCTTTAGGAAAGTTCCTTGGCCCCTTGTGGCTCTGTTTTATCCTCAGTAAAATGAACTAGAAAGAGCCAGGGATAATGGTGCACACCAGTAATTCTACCAGTCTAGGAAGCTGAGGCAGGGTGATTGCGAGTTCAAGCCCAGCTTGGAAAACTTAACTCTCAGTTACTTTTCTCAGTGCTGTGACAAAATCCCCAACAGCCAAAGTTAAAGGTGGAAAAGTTTACTTGCCCGCGTCTATAGAAGTTTTTATTCATAGTTGACTGGCTACAAGGCAGGCTGACAGGGCAGAGGGGCATCGCAGAGCAGGCAGCAGCAGGCAGCAGCCAGCAAGGACAAAGGGTGACAAGTGGCGTGTGGTGATCCTCTTTTTTTATGTGTTTGGTCCAGGGTCTCACTGAGCAGCTTAAACTCATAATGATCCTCTTGTCTCAGGCTCCCCAGCACTAGGATTACAGACATGTGCCACTACACCTAGTCTCAGTGGCCTGTCCAGTATGCCCTGGGGGTGGGGCTGGCACGGCAGATGGCGCTGGGGATCGAACCCAGGTCCCTGAGCTTGCCAGGCAGGCACTTAGACCACTGAGCTATCTCCTAGGCCCTTATATTTTATCCTGTCCCTCATGTGCATCTCTGAGGGCAGGCAGCACGCGCACGCTTAATCCTTCCCAGAGCTATGGTAACCCAGCTGGTGGACTAACCTAGTCATCACACAGCCTTGATCGCAGCGTCGAACACCCTAGATCCAGACATGTGTTAGCTGCTTTTCCCATTGCTGGGGACAAACACCCCATGACCAAAATTAAAGAGGGGAAATTTTCCTGAGCTCTGTGGAGGTTTCAGTCTACAATCAGCTGGCTCCGAGGGCAGGGTGGCACACGGCAGTGGAAGGCAGCAGAAGAAAAAAGCAAGAGAGACAAGCCCCTTTCTGTCCCTTACGCTGTACCCAAGCTACCAGAATGAGGGCAGTGCCAGCCCCGTCAGTGCACCGACCCAGCAGTCACCCGCCAGCACCCTTAGCTCCAGCACTGCACTACCGATCAATCACATGCTGTAGAATCAATCACGCATCTCTGGGGCAGGGGAGCCCCTATAATCCCATGAGGCTGTTGGAGACATCAAGACACAAGCCTTAACAACTGACTGGCCTGGTGAGGTCCTGTCTCGAAACCAAAATTTAGTAAACAGCTAGGGGCCGAGGCCCGGGGGTGAATGTCCAGTGCCGCATATAGGTGGGGTGGGTTGGGGACGGGGTCTGCCTCGTAGCATGTTACATGGCTGGTATGCACAGGTTCTCGCTGTCACCAGCATCCTCTCTAAGAGGCCAGCAAGCCTCTGTGAGTGGCCCTGGGCTTAGGGAAGCCACAGCAAGGAACCCAAGGAAATGTTTTTCCTTTGTTCCCAAAGGCTGAGAAATAAGGATCAAGAGAGGACTGCACAAGTCTTGCTTAAATTCCAGCCCCCCGTGTTTCCTTCTCTTTTGTTCTTCTGGACATTTTGCAGTCTTTTGACAGCTTCAGTCTGGTTCTGACATCCTAAGAGAATATCCAAGGAGGAGCATCAGGCCCTCCTTGGGCCAAGCCATTAAAAAGGTAGCAGTGTCCCTCTCTGGCCCTTGGGGACAGGAAGTGTTGAAAGGGGTCAGGTCCCCCTCCAAGGAAGGTCTTGACTCTGTGTTGGGCCTGTGGGTCATGTGCTCATGGACTTCCTGTCAGGCCTTCAAAGAAGGAAGCAAACTCCACACAGAGAAGAAGCTGGCTAGGTCATACAAGAAAGTCCATTTCACATCTTTATGGTCTTGTTAGCAGCTTTCCATCACTGTGACAAAATGCTTGGGAAGGTCAACTCTAGAGGACATGAACTTTATTTGGGCCCCTGGCTTCAGCCCGTGGTTGGCTGGGTCCATCCTTTCTGGGCCATGGGGAGGCGTAACATCATGGTTGTGGAGCGTGAGGGAGTTGGGAAGCAGAGGAAGAAGGAAAAAAGCTGGAAAAACGTACCCTTCTCCGAGTTGCACCCCAATAACCCCCTTCCTCTGACCAGGCCCCACCTCCCAACAGCTCATTCTGTCACCAACTCTTCCATGATCTAACCCACCAAGGACATTAGCGCCATCACTGGCCACTTGCCTTCCACAACACCACCTCAGAACCCATAAGCCTTATGGGACACATGTTTGATCCATAACATCATTCAAGCCTTATTTCTGACTCAAAAAAGTATTAGCCTGACTCTGCCATCTTTTCCCCAAGACTGAAGTCTGAAGGATGCCCACTGTCCATAGTAAGGACAGCATAAGGGACAGTGTCCATTGACCTTGTACATCTATCAGGGTCCAGTCAAGAATCACAGAGCATATATACCCTAAGGACTTTAACAGAGAGAATTTACTATGGGGAATCTCTCAGACTGGTCTCAGAGGATTGGGAAGGTGGAAGGGGACACTGAGGCACCTAGAGACTGTTGCTTCAGGAAGGATAGTCACTCCTCTTCAAGGAGCTGTGGGAACAAAGTATAAAAAGGGACTCAGGGTGGGCGTGGTGGTGCATGCCTATAATCCCAGCACTCAGGAGGCTGAGGCAGGAGGATTGTTGTGAGTTTGAGACCAGCTTGAGCTACAAAGTAAGCTTAAGGCCATCCTGAACTGCATAGTGAGACCCTGTCTCAAAAAGACAAAAAAAAAAAAAAAACAAAAAGGGACTCCAGAGTGGGGACCTGCCCAGGAGAAGGGGTGCTGGCCAGCTGGCTACAGCAGCTGAAGCAGGTGGGAGGGGCCAGAGAAACTGGAAGTGGGCAGCTATGAGCAGGAAAGGGTCGGTGTGAAGAAGGGGTGTGAGGTGAACAGGGGCAGCAAGCAAGAGGGACACAGCCAGGCTTTTGGCTCCGGCCTCGAGCTCCTTCTGGTGCCCACTCAAGGCAGAGCCAAGCAAGATGCAGCAGGCAGTGCACAAGTGGGTGTGTGTTACTTTTTTCTCATGACTGGACAAAAATATCCAACACCCCCAGTGAAAGGGGGAAAGGTTTATTTGGCTCACCGTGTGCCAAGGTTTCAGCCCATAACTGACTGTCTCCAACACGGAGTGGGGTAGCAGAGGGACATCGCAAGGCAGAGACAGCTCATGGTGGCCAGAGGCAGCAACCCATGCAAGAGGCGTGACAGGCCCCTTTCTGTCCCTTATAGCATTTCCAGGCGCTCAGTCTGGCGGGGCCAAATCAATCAGTGGGCTGATCACCCACCTTTCATCCTAGAACTGCATTAACCACACCCTAGATTCAGCCACCTCTGAAAAATCCCCCACCTGTGACTGCGTGAGGCTTTGCGGGGCCAGCTAGACACGAGGCAGGATGACTGGGAATCAGAAAAGGTAGGGCGGGGCTTGTTCGAGGATGGCAGCTTCACAGCCAGAGCGCTCAGAGAGAAGGCAACCTCTACCTCGAGGATGGGCCACAGGCCCGTCCGAGGTGTAGCTTCAAGAGAAACCCTGTTACAAGTAAATTGTCATTTATCTAACACTTAAGGAGCACCTGCTGTGTACCTGGACCATGCTGGGCCCCACGGAGAGGCTTGGAGTCAAAAAGAAATATTCAGAGCCGCATGTTCAGACGCCAGTCAGGAATGGAGGTATAAGCAAAGCACTTGCCTGGCTGAGCACAAGGACCTGAGTTTGATCCCTGCTGCCGCATGCTGTGCTGGCCCCAGAATCCTGGTGTAAAGACCAAACCAACCCCTCCAGGTGGCAATGCCCCCCTTTTCTGTTAAAGCTCAAACAAACATTTCTTGTTGTTCCTGTCAGAACCTAATGTTAGACAACTGCTCCCCATTTACCCCCCCCTCCCCAGCACAATACCCAGCCCCACGCTAGACTGGCTCCATCTTAGCCCTTTGTTTCACCTGTTGCTAAAAGTTCTGGGAAAGTTACATGCAACTAAGCAACCACAAGGTTGCTCTATAGCCTCAGCAATCTCCAGGTGGCCCTCAATCAATCCTGACAAAGGAACAATTGCTATTGGCTTCTGTAACCTGCTTGCTCAAGTTTCCTGTTAACCCCTAATAGATGCTCCCCCCCAAGGTTACCCAAGCATTACAGAAATATGTTATTCTGTCAAAAAGTATTCCCTTCTCACTGAGCCAATCAATGTAAAGATCAACCCCTATTAACCAATGCAATTAGCTTCTGTAACATAGCTTGCCTCAGCCCCTTTCACCCCATCCCGCGAGACCATACCCTGAGCCACAAAGTTCCCTAATATAGATAAAATATTTGTCTCCCCCAATCAAAATTGTCCCCGTACTCCCCTAACGGCCATTTTAGCTTCTGTGACGATGCTTGCTTACCCCTCCCAGCCTGCGGGTTTTAGACATAAAATACCCAACAACCCAGCCCTCGGGGGGCCCTTCTCCTTCTCGCATCGAGAGGCTACCCGGTGGGTACCACCTAAAATAAAGCGCTTCTTTCCTTTTGGACTTGCCTCGTTGTCATCTGATTTTTGAGTTACAACATTTGGGGGCTCGTCCGGGATCCCTAAAGGCCTCAATTTTGTTCTCCGGCGCAGTAAGTAAATTTCAATTTTGTTACTAAATTTGTTTCGTGACCACAATTGCTTGTTAGGGGTTGTAGGCACAGGGTCCATTGGACCCCAAGCCCCCGGGACAGGGACGCCCTCCCGGGTAATTTGGAAGGTAGATTTTGTTGTTCTGGGAAATTTGGACCGTTCGTAGTTCAGTGAATTCTTTTATTGAACATTTTGGTCATTTGTATAAGGTTTCCGTGACCTTTTGCTTCCCAGGACGTTCGTATTTAATCTCCATTAGATGTTTGCTTTCGGTTTAACAGACAGATTACAAATTGGACCATCTTGCGCCGTCTGTCTTCTAAAACTTCATTTTCTAGTTTGGCTGGTTGCTTTCGTTTTCGTCCTCTTTCTTGCTCTGTGTGCGCTCTCTCAACAACATGGGACAAGGATCCTCCATAGGGACTACGCCGTTGTCTCTTGTTCTTAACCATTTCCCCTTATTCAAGGAATGAGCAAAAGGATACGGGGAACCCGTTTTTCCCGGGAAAGCTTCAGACCTTATGTAAACTAAAATGGCCCGCACTCTCTAACGGGTCCTGGCCCCCTGAGGGGTCTTTTAACCT